>BGPR01006011.1:0-85720 GCA_013235015.1 Araneus ventricosus | reverse complement strand
AAGAGCAAATTGGCAGCAATGCAGATCAGAGAAAAAAACGAATAGTTTGCTGCTTTGTTATCACTTTGAGCTGAGTAGAGCGCATTTTGTTTCCTTTATGGTCTGACTTTCAAATTCATTTAAAAGCGATAAGCTGTGGTTTTGTATTTGTACTGATTTCTTAACCTTTCAGAAGTTATTAATGTGTCGTGTACTCAACAGAGATTGGTTTGGATTCTCTCGACAAACGCTGGAGTAATCGCTGTAAATCTCCTTTACTGCGATTGCGCTGTTTAAAGACCGGAAACTGCGAACTGAGACTTCGAAGGATGGCTTCAGTTATTGAATACTATTGTAACAATTAATAGATATACTAAACAAAATTTAAATTAAATAAAAAGAAAGAAAATTAATTGTAACAATGTCACCCCCCACACACTAACACGTTCCCCAACCTACGTTTCAACCAAAATCCCTTTCTACAAACATCGAAAAATATTTTGCTGGCTCCATCTGTTGACAGTATAAAGAACTAAACATTAAAACTATAAAGAAAATAGTATTTTGAGAAAGAAATAATATTTTTTATTTATCTTTTCTAGAGCATTTTAGTTATATTTAAAAAGAATTTTTGAAAATTAAAAGTGTGATTGAAATAACAGGTATTTGGAATAGATATTTAAAAATAGCAATAGAAAAAATATTTGTTACTCAAAAAATCGTGGATTATACATCCATAATGAGAAGTAAGCAAAAAGAGCGATAAATGAGCAATTATGGCAGCCTTTCCACTAAATGATTGTTCTTATTTTAAGAAAACAGTGAGATTTACAGCAATAGGAAGATCAAATTTAATATCTTCAAATTATCCTTAAAAAAACCACTTTAAACATCAGTTAGCAGTTTCAAATAGAGTGGCATAATTTTGAAGATTCCCAGTGACCAACATTACACCGGAAGTCGAACGGTATAGCGGCAGTTCTACATTACCTCAAATAAACAAAACAGATAACTCGTCTATATCACATGATAAATGCGACTGCACGTATCATTTAACATTTGCCTGCACGTTCTTGCAAGATGTAAAATGGATGCCAAAATTTGACATGTATCACGTGACTGATATTTCCCATCAGCTGTTGTGCGATGAAAACTTGCGAAAATGTTTGGAAGAGATAATATTGTTTGTTTCGGTTTGGCAGTACTGGTTTATTTATTTACTTGGGTCCAGGTTGTGAGGGATTAATATTTTGTTTTAATTGAACCGGTAGTTTTTTGATTGTAAGAATGTACAAATTTTTGAATGTTAAGTCTCTTAAACCTCATGCAAACAGTGTTCAAGCGAGGCTACCTGATGTTTACAAAAAATATGTAAAATCCTTAAAACTTCCTCCAACACCTGTGCACTATATTCCAAATGATATGAAATACGAATTGCACCCTTTGACTAAGGAACGGTAAATTGATTTGTTGATGTATTTTTTAAAAGCAATAATTTTATACTTAGTTTGATAATTTTTATTTAATAATACTGTGAAGTATTAATTTATAATAGTGTGTGAAAAGTCATTATTTTTTCCGAATCTTTTCGTAATTTTTTTTTTTTTTGTGGGACAAAACAAAATCAGTTCTCTATGATTATAAACTATAAATACATTTCCTTGCTCTATAATCCCCACAGGTTTTGAGCTTAAGCATACATTTATAAAAAGCTTTTTTTCCCATTTGTTTTTAATTTGATTTTGGATTTATTTGTGTGATATTTTTTTTTCTATATGTGCTTAGATTTCGAAGAGAAGACAGACCTATACCATTAAAGTTTCCAAAGGAAGCTGATGAAGGAATTTGGGGTGGTGAAGGTGTTATTCAAGGATTTATCAAAGAGAAACCAAAACGAAGAAGGTAAACTTTCTAACCCCTTTTTTTAATCGTTTGAAATGCTTTATTTTTTTAAAAAAAATATCATGTAAATTATTTATTTCTATAAGGTAAATGCTCCGGTAGTGGGCCACTTAAGGGTATTTCCTCAATTATCATCTAAACTTTTGAGAAGATTCGCTAATCTCTATTTTTTTATGGTTGTTCATACTTTTATCTAAAATAATAATCACCTGAAATATCAAAATAAATGTAATATAATTTTTTAAAAATTAAAAACTTAGATCACTCCTATGCACCAGAAGTGGGCATAGCAAACTTTTTATGTACCAGTAGTGGACATACCAAAAGTGGGCCACCCAGATTTGTCAATTGTACCAAAGAAAAAAGATTAAAAGCATTATATATAGTAATAATAACAATATATTAACATTATACACTATAAAAAATGCAATAAAAATGGCTTGATATAGGTGAAATCTTTTATTTATAGATTCTAGTCACATGAGATTTACATTTTTTCTTTAACAGCCAATTTTTTTATTAAAGGTATATGCTAATTATCAATCTTTCATTTTAAGTTTTGTTCGGGGCATTATGGATATTAAATCTTGATATTTTATGTTGAATAAATCTTTGTCATCATCCTTCTGGAGCCAGAAAAGAGCCCTTTTAAATGGTGATGGAATATTTTTCGATGGTCCAGCAATGCGATAGTTATTATTGTCTGCCTCGTTACAGAGCCCAACTAATTCTTGAATATCAGTCTTTTCCTCAACAGTACTATAAAATATTTATTATTTAAGTAATTGGTCAGAATGTTCCATTAGTGTACCAGTAGTGTATCAGAAGTGGGCCATGTGGCCCACTACTGGTTCTGATAAAAATAAAGCAAATCTAATTAAATAAAAAGACTTTACAAGATATAACCTTCTTATTAAACATCACAAAACAGTCTATTTTGAGAGAAAGCATGTGCTCCAGTACTGGCCTTCCTAGGCCCACTACTGGAGCATTTAGTAAAACATTGATCCAAAAGTGGGCCACCCTTCACTATCCATAAATTATCAATATTATTTAATTTAAAGATAGTTTATAATATATTCATTATATAATCAAATAATATCAATAACAATTCATTTTAAAAACAAATAGAATGTATGCTAAAAAATAGTTGAGTAAAGAGTTGCCTCTTAAGGAAATCATTAAGAATAAGCTAAAAATGCTTCTCTCAGAGACCAACGTCAGCAACAAACTTTCTAGCTCCTAACTAAACAGGAAATAAAAGCTGTGCCTTTGGTATTTAGTTGATAAGGGTTTCAGCCTACCAGAGGCATATCTCTTATTTCATTGGAATGTTGGAATTTCTTGTTTTTCAACTTAAAAATTCAAGTGGCCCACTACTGGTACGTGGCCCACTACTGGAGCACTTACCTTACTTCTTTTTATTGTAATCTCCGTAGCTATTTAGCTGGCAGAGCTGCAATCCACAGTTATTATTTTTTTTTCGTACACTGCTGTGTTAGCATATGTTTATAATAAATCCTTTTTATCAGTGCTTTCCAATTTTATGTTTACCAGTGTTATGTACAACTCCAAAATTGTCATGACCTGGAATCACTTAAAATCATTTGAAAATATTAAATTAATCCTTTATCTCTTTGATTGATTTTATAAACTACAGTAAAGCACTGTTCTTATGTTTCTCATTTAGTACATTGTTTCATTCCAGTCCCGGTTCATTCATATTCATTGTAATGATAAAGTTCAGTTAGCAAAGCTTCAGTTATATGTCGTTTCTCCCCGTTTTAAAATGTAATTTCCTCCTTTCTAGTATTTGAACTGCGATAAAAATACCATGACTTCAAAATTATTCACAATTGAAGAATTAATAGAAGACAAATTGTTAGGTGCTAATTTAAGCCATGATGAAGAAGTTATTCCACCTTCCTTTAAAGATACAAAGGGTGCCATTGAAAAACTTCGAACTTATTTCTTTTGTCAAAAGAATAGTGACAAAACATTCAATAAAGTTAATTCGATTTATGATGCTATAGTTAATACTTGCATACAAATCAGCACGTCGCATGGTGATTAAAGATTTTTTAAAATTAAACACCTACCTACATGCATATAAATTGTATGATGTGTATAATTAATACTCAAGATATGCAATAAAGGTATGATTTTTCTCACTTTTATTATAAATGTTTAATTTTATACTTCAATTATTGATTTTCATACCATGTTGCATTATGCTTAGTAGTACTATTTAAAAAAACTTTAATTATTAATTTTAAATGAATTTGTATTAGTAGCAAAATTTGTAATAATTAATATTGTTCATTAAAACTGCAATTATACGTCTTTTCATTTATGCACCATTTCACATCAGTCCGTTGAAAGATGTATGAACGGTACTTTACTGTACATGAAAACTACATTAAAGGTTTTTTTATACTATTTGTAATGACGGAAATCCTCTTTGAAATGCTTGCACCAAAATTTTGACATATATTTGTATTAATTTCAGCTAATTAAGAAAGCCTGTAGTTTTATGATATGGTGGCCCAGTGGTGCATGTTTAACTTGATTAAAATATTGTAATTTCAGTTTTGATTTTCTGTGAAAAATTTGCTTTGATGGTGAGGATTAAAACTGTTATGATTTAATTACCTCATATCAGTATTATTTTGAAGTTTATATCAAAAGATAAAGATTTTGGTAAAAGCTTTATCTTTTGTACACACTTCATTATGCCAAGTCACCAAGCAAGATGGCTGCCAAGGTAAACAGTCAGATGAAGCGGTTGTAGTTAAAGATTGACTGCTTAAATTTTAAAGAACTTTATAATTTTACTAGAGAATTTATTTTTTAAGCTTTATTGGTTAGGATATGTCTATTTAAGAAGTTGCTTTTTGAACATTTATGGGCCCAATTGGTCAGTGCTATGAATTCTGAAATACGAAATTTTGCAATCTGGCTGTGCTGGCTTTTGTAATGGTAGACATGTAAAAGTAACACAGTGCCCACTCGAGATGCCTGTGGCATCTCAGGTGGGCACTGGTCAAATTTTTTGGCTTATAAACCTATCCTACAGCTTCTCTAGTCACGGGAGCAGGAACCTAGTAGCTTCGCTTTCACTCTGAGCTTAAGGAATCGCAGGCAATGAGCAGATAACAGAATCATTAAGAACTTAGCTTTGCTACTTGGGACAGATGCTTTTTTAGAAAAAGGAATAAATGCACTTACTCATTCCAACTAGTTACTTTAAAAAGTAATGCTGTAATACGTATAGTATTATTCAAAATAACTTTAATTCTAAAGAATTACATCAATATTTCAATAAAATTCTTTTAATCAAAAAGGTCGAGCAGACGGTTTTAATTATAATATTAAATTCCAAAAATCATTCATTCACGAATGTAAAAGAAAAACATTATTCTTTGAAAATAACTGTAATGTTTCTATCATAATTTAAAATAACCTTAATTATAAGAAATTAAATCGACATTTCAATAAAATTATTTTAATCGGTAATTATCTTTTAATTTTATATAATTTTGATTTTTTTTAAGATTTGTGAAGTAGGTATACAACTCAAGAACAGAAAGATTTAGTAAACAATCTAACCAGAGGGTTGCTAGCAAAACTAGTTGGCTAGATTGTTTGGGTTACCATATTGGCGACAAACTCGGTGTGTACATTAAACTAGGATTCAACCAAGATTTTATTTCTATAGTCATTCTGTTGTTCAAAATTATAAGATCTATTCCTAATAAAATGTAGTTTAACTTCATCCTTTTATTTTTGAGTTATTTATTTATCAGTCTTGATTGTTTTTAAGTAAAATCAGTCTTAATTGTTTTTAATGGGAAAAATGCATGGTATCAGCAAATTTAATATGCTTTTGGGAAAGTTTATGAATTTATTTATCCAGAGATATTTACTGTTTTGACTTCCTTTGTACTTAACCTTTCTGTTAATACCTTTATATTATTACAGTTGAACCTTTGTATACTGAATAAATTTTTTTTTAGCGAACACAAGTTTTTACATAAAGAAATTATTTATGTCTGTTGCAGTAAAAAAAGTACACATGGATTTCGTTTATAAGAAAAAGCATAAATTAAATAAGGGGAAAAAAACTGTTTCACTGGTTCTTACTTCAATAAAAATTCACAGTAGACCTGGAAGATTATTTATGAAGAAGCAATAAAACACTTGCCCATAAGTCATATATTATTCTTAGCTTCTGTTCTATGAATCCATACTATTGAAAATGTAGTTTTGGTACATTGTAAGCAAATTTATTTGCAAATTTGTACATTTTTTTAAGTAAATTTGTTTGATAGTTTAATTTTTTTAAAGTTTTCTTTAACCATAAAAAAACTAACCATGCATAACTCTATTTAGTAAGTTTTGATGAAAAAATGGCAGATTTGTATTTCTCTATATAAATTTTTTTTTCAATAACCTTGAAGGTCAATATATAGAAGTTTGAATATACAGTAGAACTTCGGGAATCCAAACTAATAGGGGCTGATCTCTGTTTGGATTCTGGGAAATTCAGATTACCTGGAAAATTCAGTAAAATACTCTTGAGATATCAAATGCAGTAGAGTATTGACTTTGGATATTCTGTGGAAAGAGCTAACTGTTATTCGCATTGTTGAGCAGGTTTAGTTCCTTGCGTCAAAAAAAGATAACCGATTATGTTCCTACTAATTAACATGTTGTAATCATTCTTAAATACTTCTGAAAATTTTAAAAAAAATTTCAGATTTTGCAAAATATTGGGTTCCTGGGATTCATATTCCTGAGGTTCTATTGTTTTATGGTTAATTAACTTTATGAAATGCAGTAGTGAATCAGAAAATGATTTTTGAAAACTTTTTGTAAAAAATTTCTTTTTATTTTGATAATGTAATTGTTTGACAATATGTGTGTGTCCAATTATTCTTTTGCATAGTATTATTGTTTTTAATTATATACAGATATGTTGAATTTTTGCTCTTGAGTAATTTTCTTGATTTTTAAAAATGGAGTCACAAGCATGTCTTTGAATTTATGTGATCAAATATTTATGCCATGTATCATAGATTCTTTTCCCACTTTTAGATTTCCCAATTATTGGGTACCAAAGTTGAAGAAAGCTGTTGTTTATAGTGAAATCTTGAACCAGTATATGGAACTTACAGTTACTGAACGGACTCTAAGACTTATTGATCAATGCTATGGTTTTGATCATTATATTTTAGGTGTAAGTATTCCATTAGTTTTGTAATTACATAATTTAATAATACCTTTTTTATTCATTCTTTGCAAAACTATCTCTTTAATTCTCTAGTTTCACTTTAAAAATGTTATTAGATTAGATAATGGAACTTAAGTTACTAAACGGACTCTAAGACTTATTGATCAATCCCCCAGTGGCAGAAACACCGCGACGCTGGGTTGTACGTCGCAGATTTTGGACAGAGTCTGCAGGCTATTTTGTAATGAAGTTTATCATATGCTCATAAAATAAATCCCATCATGAAAAGTATCAAAGTTATTACTCACACTTTCTAAAGAACTTAGCAATTATTATATAACTCACATTGCTAAAATATGCAACCCTCTTGCCCTCCCGCAATCTTCGTCCCCCCCCCCTTTTTCTTCCCTACGCTGAATGGGCTTCCCTAGCTGACCTAGTGACTGCGATTTGATCTTGAAGTACGCTAACTGCCTCAAATCGGTATTGGTCACGGCCAATGTTTTCTACGCGTTTCATTCCGATACGTTTCTGGCACGGAGCTTTTGGTTTCTGGAAATAACACATGGTTTTTACTTTGAGATGGCTGCGTATATAGATAAAATTCGTTGCTTTCATAGCGATGCTACATGATTACGAAAAAACTTAAAGCAGCATTATTTACGACAGCCTGAAAATAAACCTCCGAAGTTTCGATCGATCTCTATGGCGGCAAATCAATCATTTTTTAAAAACGGGAGCAAACCAGCGGGAGTGGCCTCCCCTAAACTTTCTCGTATACTTTTCAAACATTTGTCATTTCCCTTCCCCTGCGTTGATAAAAAGTTCGAACCAACTGTAACCCAGAATGCAATGACTATCAGAAGGTTTTTCATTGTAGATTATAGTGATAGTAAAATATTGAGGTGAAGAATCATATTCAAAAAGATGCGTATGTATTAAAACTCCGCAATATTTATTTTTTTATCAAACTCGAGTAATGCAAGTTCCGCGTGCGGAGAAGAAAACAGCTTGCTCGCTGAATAGCTTGCGCATACGCAGAGAATGCTTCCAGTACGCAAATAAAACGAGACGTCCTAAATGTTTGCTTCCTTACAAAATCTCGCCGCCAGAATTGGTTTTGGGCAAACTGCCAAGTTTTCGGAGTGTCCCTTCTTTGCACAGGCATTTCTACCAGTACGCATGCGTGACGCATCCAGTACGCATGGAGTTGAACAAGTATGCGATTATACAGACCAACAGACAGTTAGCCTGTTGACGGATTTGGTCCAAAATTTTATACGGACCTACATTCATGACGATAAAATTGTGTACCAAATTTTATCCATCTAGCTATTCAAGTTTTTGAGTTCACATGTGTTCACATGACTTCGGGCATACAGACAGACAGACTTCCCGTTGACGGCTTTTGTCCAAAATTTGATAGAAATATGATTTTGTTTAAAGACCACATACCAAATTTCATCCCCATAGCTCTAATAGTTTTCGAGTTATCGTGTTCACAGACAGACATAATTCCAAAATTGTGTTTTTCGGACTCAGGGAGTTCTAAAACGTGGAGATTCGTCAAAATCTCGAGTTCGAATTTTTTGACGATTACAATACTTTCTCTTTGTATACTTCGTATACGAGAAAGTAAAAAAGAACAAATTCTGAAATTGATAAAGACGAGGAACAGAGTTCAAGCCAAGATTGCCCCAATTTTAAACGTTCTAAGCATTAGTTAAGAAATATGCAATTCATTATTATACACACTTTCAAAATGTATCTACATATGTTCAAATGCAAAATTCCATAAAATCAAAAGTTGTGTCAAGAATTTTAGAGGAAGAGAACTCAGTTCTTCCTTGTTTTAAATAATAAACAATGATACTATGAAATCTTATATATGTATCATTGCAGAACAATTTATCAGTTTGCATACAAACCATTAAAATGCATATCAGGATAAATGTGCTAAAAAGTTTCAAAGTTTTTGTTTCGTAGAAAACACAATTATTTATTGCATTTTAAATTAAAAACATACAAAACATACATTTTTTGGCATACTTAATTTTTTTTACAATAAACAGGAGGCATAAATTTTTAAATAACATCTAACATATTGAAGAATATTTCATTTATATGAGCTAGTGATGTATTGTTTTGAAAACTTCACCAAAACAGAAAGACACCAAGTGCTGTGTTTAAAAAGGAAAAGTACCCGAATATAATTTTCTGCATAGGTATTTGTATAGTATGATTAATATTACTTCTGAAACAACTTGATACTTCATTATTGTTAATTATCTGCCCAAAGAAAAAGATTAATCTTCATATGCTTTTGTTTATTAATTTATACAATTATATTATACAAATATTAAAGATGTTATATGGTTTTTAATTTATGTTTGTCGTATTTTAATAGTTGTAGGTTGATAGAAATATTTCAAAAAAGAAAGCAAAATATTTATAGTCGCGCACTATTCTGCAGACTATTTTTAAGAGACCGAACCTCCGTTGCAGACTATTGAAAAGCATTCTGCCACTGGGATCAATCCTATGGTTTTGATCATTATATTTTAGTTGTAAGTATTCCATTAGTTTTGTAAATACGTAATCTAATAATACCTGGCAATCTGCATCAGATTTTCTTCAACATTTTTCGTTCGTAAATTTGTGACAAGTGGATCTGAGATATTGTTGGCAAGCTAAAAGCCTGTCTTAGACGGGCACAAATCTTCTAGTTAATTATAATTAAACACAAATTGCAGAAAAAATGTTTATAAGTATTCAGAAAAATCAAATTCCAATTAAAAAAAATTGCAAATTACAATTCCAGGGTGTATACCATCATGAAAAGTGTTTAAAAAGTGCTTAAATTTGAAATCCATTTTTAAGCACCTTAAAAGTGCTTAATTTTGGGAAAAAGGTCCTTAAAAAGTGCTTAATTTTCTCGAGAAGTGCAAAGAAAATATTATTATTATTTTTTTTTTGGTTTCCCCTTGAATACGATATCGAAAACTTAGTCATAAAGCTTTGTTTACCGGCTGTATCTAGAAAGAAAATCGACGAAAGGGAAGAATTCGGGAAGGAATCCTGGGTGAGATAGATCCAGGGGTGTCAACACATGTTATGATAAAACTTATAGTCCAGTCAATGGATTCCCAAAATGGGGATGAAAAAAAACCCATTCAATCGATTGATTTTGAAACTTGGTACACATGTTTGCGAGAGGCTTCTGTTGAACATACTAAAAGCACCTGGTCCTAGGGGTGTGGCTCGCACCGCAATCTTGGATTCCATCCCCCTTTTTTAAAGTTTTTCTTTAATATCTCGAAAACTATTCAGTTTTCAAATTACAATTGATTTAACAAATTAAAGAACATGAAATTACCTACGAATGCATGCATTTATTATTCTTCTACCTATAATAGTTTCTGAGATAATGGCTCTCAAAAGTTTGCCTCCATCTTTAATTTCATCCCCTTTTCCCATCTTTTTTTTTAATTTCTCAAAAACTATTCAATTTTCAATTACATATAACAAATTAATGATCATAAAATTCTACAAATACATGCTTTTAATTTTCTGTTAGTTTTAATAGTTTCTGAGACTTTTAAGAAAAACTTAAAAAGGGGGATGAAATCCAAAGATGGTAGCAAACTTTGAAGCGCATTATCTCGGCAACTATTAAAACAAAAATAAAAGCACTCTTTTGTAAGGACTTTTACATTCTGTAATTTATTGTATCGCATGTGATTTCAAAAATAAATAATTTTCGAGATATTCAAGAAAAACTGAGAAAATGGGATAAATTCTAAGATGACGGCAAATTTTGAGACCCATTACCTCGGAAACTATTAAAGATAGAAGGAACATAAAGGCATGCATTTGTAGAGAATTATATGCCCATTAATTTGCTGATTACAACAAATTTGCAAATCAAATAGTTTTATAGCTTTGTGATATTAAAAAGGGCTATTAAATCCAAAATGGCAGGAGAACTTTGAGACTTTTATCTCAGAAACTATAAAAGCTAGAAGAAAATAAAAGCATATTTTTTGTAGGTTTTACGTTCTTTAATTTGTTAAATCATTCAGGACTAGGACTTTTGTATGTTCATCAGGAGACTATCACGAACATGTGTGCCAATTTTCAAAACTATATGATTTAATGTTTTTTCTCAAATCCTTCATTGACTGGACTATTAATAACCTTTTTTATGCTTCCTCTTGCTTCAACAATGGGAATTGAAATACTGGAATTATTATCCCGAAGTGGCAAATTAACTGGTAATTTGTTAATTTTAAGGGAAATGCTGAAAAAGGTAACATATTTTTATTGTTAATCTTATAAAAGTTGAGTTAATTTCTGATAATGACAATTTGCATTATCATTTTTAATTTTTTTATAAAATCAAAAATGCATCCTTTATTTTACAATAGAAGACGTTGTGCAAATACGGAAATAAATAATAAAATTTAAAAAATATATTTTTAAATTTTCAATAAAAACTATGCATTATTATAAAACAGAAATCATATGCTTAGAAAATACGTGAGTCGACGTATGCATGCATGTATAAAGGTGCTTAATTTCTTTGGCTAAGGTGCTTAAAAAGTCTTTAATTTTTGCAGCAATTTCTCACTACGCACCCTGCAATTCTGACATGGCATTTTACAATGTCCTCAATTGACTTTATACTGTTTTAAGACTCTGAGGGGAACAAACTTCAGGAAACCATAGAAATGTTATTTTATTTTCATATTCTATGAATGTTGGGTTACATTACATGTATGAGACCCAATTCTAATTATCCCTGTGAAAAATATCTCTCAATTTAATATAACACAAACCTAAATGTTTTAAATCTAGCACTTGTTACAAGGTGCTTCTACTGTCAAGGACTTACATTTTGTGCTGTCATTGTAAAAAAAAAATTATATGTTTAATACAGTAAGACTGAACATTTAAAAAGGAACTTAAGTTTTTTTGTTAATGCTCATAGCAATTTTTTTCTTTCTGTATTTAAATGATTCAGGAATAATAGCGTCTCTTGAGCTGTGTGTTTTGTCTTAAAATTTAATAATGCCATGATTTTTTTTATATAAACGTGTGTTATCTTTATGATAAATTAAAACTACTTGAATTATTTGATTTTGCTATTATATCATTCATGTAGGGATTTATTCATATGCTGACATTACATTTTATAACTATTAAATTTCATGTATCAGTATTTCCTGTTACTGTTCATCATTGTTTGAAGATGAACTATATGAATTCTGCTTCTAATTTTCTAAATTTCATTCTTAAAAGGGTAAAAATATTATTGATATTGTAACTTGTGATCTTATGGTATTTGTTATTTATGACTGTTTTTTTCTAAAAATTACTCATCATTTGTTTTTCCTGCCGACACTTATTTAAGGGCCTAATTTCCTTTATTTTACTAGTGGCAGTAATCGGGTTGAAAAAGTAAGGGAGAGGGCAAAAAATTTATAAAGATCTATTACCTGAGAGTATAGGGGGTAGACAACAAAAGTTAAAAATTTAGCTACAAACTTAGTTACTTTCCCAGACAATATTGCTTTTTAATAATTCTTAGTTTTAAGCAGCTAAAATGAAATTAAAATTTAATTTTGCCAGCAACACTTATTTAACAGTGAGGCCCCTCGCCCCCCCTTGATTCGCCGCCACTGTGTTTTACACTATCCTGAAAAGGTTTTTCAAAAATGTTAAATATTTGCATTAAATTTTATTTAGATATAGATTAATTTTAATCAAAATTCAATCTTCTTTTCTATTACAAATGTAATGATTTTTTGAAGATTTTCTTACTCATCGAAAAAGAATCTTCATTTACCCTTTTATCTTAGATAGGATAAAGAGAGATTAGATTTTTCTGTGTTCTGTATTAAATTATAACAGTTACTACTACTGTGCAGACAGTTTCTTTTTTACTGTTTTTTAACTGGTATCTGTCACAGTAGTTGCCATATATATTTCTGACTCAATATATATAGTGATGGCTCGCCTTCAGGAGATAATAAATAATTGATGTCCAAGAAATTAATTTTGACCATTAAAAATGCAACAAGACAATTTACAGGTTCTATGAAGCATTGAATCTAAAAGATAAGTTTAATGAAGTATAATATTTGAATAATTAATAACAATTAAATTGCATATATGTATTTTATATGAAAATTCTTTTATTTAACAAATAGAGTCCAGTCCAAGATTTGAAATCGCAGCTGGCTTTGAATATTAGAAGAAAGTTACTTTTAGCCCTCTTGAATGGAGAGAAACACCATAAAGATGAAGCAACAAATCAAGAAGTTTTAGAAAAATACAAAAAATATATGATACCGGTAAGGAATTTTCTGTTGTTTTCGATGTGTGAAAAAGTTTAAGCTGGTTTGTAACATGATTAACTTCTCTGCAAACAGTTGTTTTTTTTAGACTGATAGTGCAAAACTTGTTATAAGTTCTGATACTTATCAGAATTTATTATTATCCTGTCCATCTATCCAGGTATCATTACCTGTAGATTACAGACTGGAGTAAAACTTTAAAAAAACATCTTACTACTGGGATTTTGATGAAGAAATAGGAAAAAGCTTTCCCCTCTTTTCTGGTAGTTAGAAGATTGAATCTGTGGTTACTCTTGACCTCCCTCTCACACACACAACATAGACTATTCTTGTTTTCTGTCATTAGCAGTTTACTCTTTCAGTAAAACCCCCAAGTGCCCATTCATGCAAAGAATGGCAAGTGCAAGAAGAGCTCAAATATTCCTGTGAAATTTTCACTCTGTTTTGTTAAGTTTGAATGATTGAATACCTTAGGTGCATGCTTTGTTCCTTAGAGTGGATCCCCCAGATGGATTTGAAGACAAGGTGATTTTCTTAGAACTTTCAATGGAAGTTTGAACATACAGTGGCTCAAACGAGAAGACACCTTACTTTTACTTGATAAATCCAACTTTCAATATAAATAACTCATTACCAAGAAGTGCAAACATGTTTTTATTTTTACTTATAACAAATGGTTTAATTTAATGTAAAAATAAAGAACAATCAACAAGAAACTTCTAAAAAGGAAAGTTTCAGAAGTATTTTAAATAAACATATGCAGATTTTTACCTCAAAAAATTGAGAATACACCAATGAATTTTTTGTAATATCTCACATACAAAAAAAGTGTCAATATTTAGTTGCATGTCCTTTGGCTTTTATAATGTCCTCCAAACATTGTGGTACCGATTCTGCCAACTTTTTGATGGTGTCTGAGGATATTTTACCCCATTCTTCTTGCAACACTTGTTTTAAATGGGGTTTTGTTTCTAATTTTGTGTTTTTCGACCATTGTTTTGAGTGTGGTCCATAGATTTTCTATGACATTGTTGTCGGAGGACTGTAGTGGTGTGTGTAACTGCTGTTTACATTGAAAAAGATACAACACTTTGATGTTAAGTGCTGTGTGTTTGGGGTCATTGCTGTGCTTGAATATGAAATTTCTGTCTTAACCTAAATTTTTAGCACTTTCTTTTAGACTGTTTTGAAGTATATCTAAGTAAAGCGTATGGTTCATAAGGCCATTTATAAAAACTAAATTTCCTACCCTGGCTGAAGCTATACAACTCTAGACCCTGACGAAGCTATCACCATGTTTAACAGTTGGACGTAAATTTTTTGGATCCAAAGAGGTTTGGGGCTTTCTCCATATGGTGCAACGCCTGTCACTACCGAAAATGTTGAATTAACTTTCATCACTAAATATAACTTTATTCCAAAAGTTATTGGTCTTCAATTGATGAGTTTTTGCAAACTCCAAATGCTTTTTTATGATTTTGCAAGCTGATGAACTGTTTCTTTCTAGCAAACTCGACTTTTATATCCAGCTTGTCTAATTACATTTTGCACAGTTTCAGCACTTACACTTCTGCCAATGATTTGAGAAGTTTCTGCAGGTGAGACTGCACTTACTTTAGGATTAATCTTGATTTCTTTCAAAATTTTCCTTTTGCAATATCACTCGGAATACATTTCCTTCCTTTTCCACTTTTATTTTCAATCAATCCATCTTTTAAATTTTCCAATGATTTTCTGGACACATGTGTGGCTTCTACGAACAATTTTAGCTATTTCAAGATAAGATTTTCCTTTTTTGAATAATCTTTATGAATTTCCTTACATCAATACTGTTTTCTCTTCGAGGAACCATTTTCCATTTAAAAGTTTGGGTTTAAATTCATCTAACAAAGTTCATCACACGAAAATGATCGTTGAAAAGGTTTAAGATAAGATTACGCAAATAGATTAATATAGTAGCCAAGTAGAAAATATTTAGTACATAACATAGTTTAAACATATTTTTTATAAGTGTATTCTCAATTTTTTGACTGCAAAATTTGCCTAATAAAGTTTTAAAGCGGTATAAATAATATTATTTTTAATGAATTCTTTTTTATTTTGTGTATATACAAAGCAAAATGTCCATAGTTGAATGCCTCTGCAAAAAGTTTTGTTATAATTATATTTTTTGCACATTATTCACCATACAATGTGTTAATTTGGGCAAAACACCAAGTGTATCCTTAATTGTTTGAGCCACTGTACATTTGGTAAAAACCACAGCTGAATCCATTTCCTTGTAATAAATCTCCCTAATAGCCATCAGCTAAGCAGAAGTCTCTTTTCTGTATGTCTTTGTATATGCAAGCTGTCATTATGGTTTTTGAGGAGGTAGGGAATTTCACTTATCTGTGAAGGAGGAACTCAGGCATTACAGTATTTTGAAGTCACTCAGCTCCAAAGATCTTAGGAAACAAAGGGTTAAACTACCAATCACACATGGGGTGACTAGGCATGGAACAGATAATGTAAAACAATCAAATATGTGTGTTGATCATAGACAGATTACTTAAATGGGGAGGTGGCATGTTCCTAATGCTAAAAGGACCATCTAGATCATTAGTAAATATCTGCAACAAAGAAGTTTGTATTTTTCAAGAATGCAATATACCACTTGTCAAAAATTATTTAACATTAAGAAGTCCTATTAGATTATCAGAATCTAACTTTTAAACGTAGCATATCTCATTTATGTAATTGTTTCTGTTTAAAATCATCATTTCAGTGTGATACTCTTTATGCATTATTTTTGCTTGATTTCAGTTAGATGGTAAGAAACTGCGATTTTGTGTATTGCTCTATTCATTAGTCAATCGTCCTTAATTGTTTGCTAAAGCATACCAATGCTTAGTAATGGTTTGCAAAATTTTCCCTAATATTTGCTGTTCAGCAAGATAGCAGATTTAGTCTCGGACTGGACACCTATGTTTTGATCACTTTCGTGTTTTCAGCATATTTCCTTTGACAGATGTATCACCATGCTGAATCCCTTTTAATGCTGTTTCATTCATTTTGAATTTTTAACTGGTCACCTGAGAAAATTAACCTATTTTTCAGTCATTAAAATTTGTTTCATTGGAGTGGAAATAACAGAATGTTACATGCGGACCAATGTCATTCTGACTTCTACATTTTTACAGTTATTTCTATTCAATAAATCATTTCAGTTTGATACTCATTTTGCATTTCTAACAGATTACATTATAGACATTTTTTATTTAAAATACGGTAAATTCTCGATTATCCGGCATTCAAGTATCTGGAAAGCTCAACTAACCGGAAAAATTAGAAAATGAGTTTTTCTAAAAATTTTGCATCTGCTCGCCAAAATTTTGCACATGTGCCGTTCCATGCACACGGACAATTTATTTCTGGAATGCAACGTTCGCTCCGCATGGAGGGGTGTCGAAGGGGAAAAAAAAGCAATATACAGTGCTGTGACGTACACAGACTTGTTTTATGGAGGAGGGGGGTTAAAAGCAAAAGTGAGAACCAAAAATAAATATAAAAATAAAATGAAACATTTGTCACAATACTTTTTATTGTTGGAATGAAATTCATACACCCCTAAATTGATATAATTCTGATGGCTACTGCGATTTGTCAGTTTGTGTTATAATTTGGAAACTTACTTCAGTATTCTTTTTTAATGTATTTATTATTTTTCTAGACATACTAAATTTTTTCCTTGCTGTGGCACATTGTTTTATTCTCATTCTTATATATCAGTTTGTAGATTTTTCATTTCTGTTCATCAGAGAATTCAGCTATTGTAAAAAGCATTCCACTTCTATTATATATTTATTTTTATTGTTAATATCTTTTTAATCCTGAGTATTCAAACTCAAAAAATATTGTTTTTCTGCTGTAGAGAAAGTATTTGTATTTCTGTATGAAGTGCTGCAGAAGCTTGTTTACTTTTAAAAAATGATGAGTTTGAATATGTTCTTTTGTTAATTCCCATTCTTTTACAGAGTTCATTTTTGTTCTACCATTTAAGGGTGCAATCAGAAGCCTGTTCTCTGTAATTCATTATAGCTCTATATTGGCAAAATTAGTATAACCAATATTTCTTATAAATTTTGCCATGACATCTCTACCAATAATTATCAAATAGAGAACTCCCATTACAGAGTGAAAGGGCAATATTAAAAATAGTTTAACAAAATAATATTAATTTGTTTTTTGTTTTGTGATTGATACATGATGAGCATGATTGTTTCTTCTCTTATTTTTAATCTGAAATCTATTTTTGTGATTTCTAATTATCCTGAACAAATGGCTATAAACTACTGAAAACCAAATGCTGTTTTTGTTGAGTAAATTTTGTGATTACTTGTTTTAAGCATATGTAGTTACAGAAGTACTTTCAGTTCTTTTATTATTTATTTGGAGATTTAAAATTAATACCATTTATTCCATATCAAGTAAAATTTACATCTCTAAAGAATCCTAGATATATTTGCGTGATCTTATTCTACTTGTAATTGTGTAAATTCATTATAACAGTTTTTAAATTGTGTGTGTTGACAAGTAGTGTTGGAAAGACTAAAACTGAGATTGCTAGAAATTTCACTCTTCCTTTCTAAGCAGGGTTGCGGTGATTTAAATCAGTCCATTAAAATCACTGATTTAAATCGACTGATTTTTTTTTTTAAAATCACTGATTTAAATCACTTTATTTTAAATATCAAGTTAATCTGCTTTAAGGAAATAAAATTGTTCATGTATCTTTAAATAGTGATTTTAAATTATTTTTAAATGTATATTTAAAGAAAGAATATATAGAACTTAAAAAAATATATTTTATTGAATTGATGTAACTAGAGTACTTTCCATATCTTTATTTTTGAGAACACAAGCAAATTAGATTTTAACCCTTTGCGGCGCAGGGCAATAATTTTTTGAAAATATGATGAGAAAACAACATGAATGGGTTTAGTTTATTGTCTAGACATAGAATCTACAAAAAAAAGTTAAAAAAAAACTTACTTCATTCCGAGGGGGGGGGTCGTGCCCCTTTTGGGTCATCCCCCTCATGAGAACCCCCTTAGAAACAGCCACCTTGATACACTCAAAAATTATTGTTGAATCATACAGAAAATTATAAATTAAAACTTCAAGAATATTGGAGCAAAATTTTCGAGTTACTTTGTTAAAATTGTTAAACGTCCAGAACTGAAAAATTTCTTATCTCCGAGTCAAGGAATTTTCCCAAACTTTATCTCTAATAATTCCTATTCTGAAACAAAATTTCATAAAACTGCTATGTACATTCTAAAAGGAGTACTATTAGCCCTATCCTAAACCTATTATTTTCCTATAAAAACCTATTATTTATAGTTGAATTTAACGGTTGAGAAGCGAGTGAAATTAGGTGTGCCATTAACTGGCACACTTCGCTGCAAAGGGTTAAATAAATCTCTAATGAGCAACACAATAAAATGCAAAGTATGAAATGTTCCTTTTTTTATAAAATAAATAAATATTGTGAAAGGATCATGTTCACAAAGAAAGAACATAGTAAAATGCAGTGAGTTCCATTTTAATACTGGAGAAAACTAAATAGTGTTGGGGACAACAAATTTTTTTATTGCAATAATGTTCAAATGTAAGATAATTAAGTAATGCATTTAAATGTTTCAAAAGAAATACAAACATCTACATTGTGAATTTAAACTATGATCTATACTTATAAAAGACAATGTTTGTGAGCGTGTGCTCAATGTCCAGACGAATCTATCACACTTACAGTCATGAAATTTGGCACACAGGTAGTCCTGATGGTGACTCGATGCACCTCGAAGCCTGAATTTAAAAATTTTATCTAGAAATTTTTTTATTTAATTGTTTTGGGTGAAGCAGATTAGGATTAGAGAAAGCTTCAAAACTTGTGTTTGTAATGAAACAAATGAACAGCTGAGTGTAAAATTCTCCAATATTCTAATATACAATAATATATCTATAGTCAAGAAATGACAATTTTTATTATATTTTTTCCTTAATAAAATTGTCTTATATTTCAAAAGTATATTATTTTTATATTTTAGTTCACAAATATTTTTTAAATAGTTGTTATATTTTTGAATTAAATTTTTTAAATGTTTTTTTTTTTGTTTGTTTTTTTAAAGAAAGTACAGCTTACTGACTAGTATGTTGTTATATATATATATAATTCTATGACTGTAGGGCTCATTGTCTAATATACAAATGTTAAATATATATATGTAGTTTTAAAAAAATCATTAAAATAAAAAAAATCGATTTAAATAAAAAAAATCTGATTTAAATAAAATAAATCGATGTTTTTGAAAAAAATCGACAACCCTGTTTCTAAGTCTTCAATATTTGTAAAAAAAAATAGTTCAGAAAGTCATCCCAACTAATTCATTAAACTATTAATTTGATGAATAACTATTCTAGATTAAATTTCTTTTTACTTGTTTGCTAATGAATGATTTATTTTCCGATTTTGAGGTCATAACAAGAAATTTCTTGAATGAAAATATAATCACCTTGCCTAAAATCTAGTTGCAAGTGGGAAAAAAATTTTAAGTTCTCATTGTAACATTTTTTCAATGAATCTGTGTGTTTATAAATCCCTCTATTAATTCTGATTCATTTAATTTTTATGTCATGAATGAATTTGCACATTATAAAGTTTGGTTTTCTTCAATTCAGAGGGAAGAAGCTGAATGGTTTGGCTTAACTGAAAGAGAAGCTGTTCAGAAGCAGAGATTATTAGAAGAAGAAATACAACCTGTGCCTTTGAAGCATGCTTTCCGTCAGAAATATATAGAGGAATTAAAAAGTATTGTGCTTTTTGTCATATGTATATATTATTATTATTGTTTTACACTCTATTATTGCTAGCTGAATTTTTCTTTAAAATTAGATGTGAGAATTAAGAAAAATTTGTGACCAAAAATATTTTTAAAAAATAAATGACTGAGGTAAAAGTTCTTGTCAAAAACAAAAATGGAATATGATATTTATCTATTTATTACTAAATGCATTTATCAAATAATCTGTTACGTAAAAAATTGGTGAGTTCAGTGATGTAGAAATTTATTCTTTTCCCCTAATCCTGGTACTGCTATATATAAGAACCCCACCATGTTTTTGTAGTTGGTTAAATATGTGTCATAATCATACTGCTTAGATGATTCCTTTATATATTTAACCATGCGAGTATTTATAATATTTAAGCTATATTTTTGTTTATTTTGTAATTTGGTTTTTGGAACATATTAGAAATCCTTTTCCGATATTTATATTTGTTGTACTACATGTGGATGAAGATGTTCTGACATTTAATGAGTGTAATATTCATTACCTAAAATTTTATTTTTATGTTATGTCATTAAATAAATAATTAAAATATTCAGAAAATTATATTAAAAGGTCAGTATTTTTATGTCAAGATTTTTTTTAATTGTAAGCTATAATTCTAAAATCTTGAAAAATTCATGACAAAATGCTTTAGAATAGTATTTCTTTTGTATGATATTTAATCCCCTGTTCCATTTTTTTTTTTCTTTAGGGAAAGCTGCAGGAGTAGTTGAGGAAGGTGAAGAAGGAAATGAAGCTGTTGAAGAGTAAGTAAAATAAATAAACATGTCCATATGCACTTCACTGATTCATAGTTCTGTTCTGAAATTTGGGAGCAATTGTTTAAAATGTTTTATATGATCTAATTTTAACCGACATTAAAAGAACTTCAGTCAAAATTAATTTCTGATAAAGATTTCTTTCATAAGTGACATTGTTTTATTTTTTTATATGACTGAAGTCTGTTCATTAATGTCAAAATGAAAATGCAAGGGAAAAAAAAAAACGATACCAATTTATATCTAGACTAATCTTTCTTTTTTTTCACTTTTATGTGAGAACGGGTTTAATTTGAAATTTGCATTACTTGTTTAAGAAATGGGGAGGGGGAAATAAATATTTGTTTTGAGTTCTGATAGAAATGCATTGCAAATATCTAAAAAAGAATAGCATTTTTAGAATCTTATCTATGGTGTTACACAGGAGCATCTGTTAGTAATATCAGTGCCAAGGGTTGTAGGTGGTACTGTGTGCATTTTTCCTTTTGTATATATTCATGCTTCTTCTTTATACACAAGCCACTTTGTAAATAACTTCACCTAAATAAATATGTGTTTGTGAAGCTCCCAAGTTGTCCATAGCTCAGTTGGCAGAGCAGTGGACTGTAGGAGTTGAAAATGCTGACATCCCCTTAGTTAGCCCCAAGCCAGCTGGGTAAAGCCATTAGCCCCAAGCCAGCTGGGTAAAACCATTTATTCAGCATCAATTATCTGAAGTGCTGTGCTTTTTTTTAAAGTTAATTATATTAGTTTTTTGAATTAAGCTTAAGTTATTTAGAAATCATTGATTTTTTTTCAAACATAAAGACGATGAGAAGATTTTGTTTAGTTATTTTTTGAAAATTGTATTTCTTGAAAATAAAAATTGACTGTTTTTAAAAGTAAATCTATGTAAGTTTTTAATTTTTTTTCATATGGAAATTTACTGCTCGATATTTTTTGATAAGAAATATAAATGCATTATTTTTTTAAAAAAATAATAAGAGATGATATATTTTTTAGTTTGCTGAACATGAATCATGTCATTAAATTGTAATTTTTTTATTCATCAGTCCATAATTGTTCTCCCTTTGCTCTTCCAAATTGTATTGTCTTTATTTTTTTAAAGTCAATTACCATAGTTGAGACTCCACTGTAGTTACTTAAATTCTAAGAAACTTTACCCAGATAGTAATAGAAAAAAAAAAATGCTTCTGCATTATTAAAAAAAAATTATGCATATCTCAGGGTTATGTGCATAGAAGTTGAAAACTGTGTACTGTAAATTGACATTATTGCTTTCACAGTTGGTTTTAAATAGCAAATATTTCTCTTTTTGCAGGCAAGAAGAGAGATCTTGGATTTCAAGATTAAATCCATTTTCAAGTAGAAAAAACGATGAAAAATAACATGTTTTCTATTTTTTGAGGACAAATGTTTGTAAATAGTTAGGAAATAAAAATAATTTTTAAGCAAATTGTCTTTTTTAATCAAAGTAATTCTTTTTAAACCCTGTGAAGAAGAATTTGCATTTAGTTTTTCATCTATGTCAGATATGAACTAAATTATTGATTAAAATAAAATAGACATTGGGCTTTTTTACTTTACATTACCTCTACATTTTTATATTAAAGGTTAGCTTTGGTAAAATTCCTCTCTCTTCTTTCTCATTTGAACCATGTGTTATTTTAAAAAACACATTAAATTCTCATTACCGAAGTTAATAAATTTATTATTTGTATTACAAGAATAATGAAATTGATTAAAGAATCCCTAAAACTTAAGATAGATATTGACTTCAATTCCTCAAATATTGATCCTAGACATGTTTTAAATTACAAAGTTGTGTTAAAAAATGTTAAATATTATAAAAGGGATCTAAAATTGCAGAGAATTATATTTTAGGAAATACGAAATCAATTATGTGAAAAAAAAAAAATGTTGAATTCCATATAAAAAGGCACATTTAAACAGCACAAAAATTCAAGGGTATGCCATTAACATCTGTCTCTGATCAGTGTGCTGCTTTCAGATTGTTTCTATAAATATTTAAATAACCAGAAATGAGTTAAACAACTACACGGAAGTGATATCATATGAATGCATCTTTTTATTGGCCTGGATAGAAAACATTTAAAACTAGATTTGTAAACTCTGAATTCAGTTATTATTTATACACTGTTAACATAATAAAAGGTTTGGTAATTCTTTAAATATCCATTGCTCCCCTATGTAAACCTTTGTATTTGTACCCTATGTATGACCTTTGAAATGCCAATACCAACAGCTATTTCAATCTTGAAGAGAGACTGGTAAGTGGATCTAAGTTGATATTTTTGTCCTTTCATATCTGGAACATACTTTTTGTACACGATAAAATAAAATGTCGTATTAGTTATAGACGTTTTACTGTTTATTGATAAATTTTAAAGTTTAACAACACATTTAAAATTGCTATTACTTAATGTTGTTTCCATTTTTACCACTTCATGTACCTGATTTTCCATTGAAAGTACTAAGTTTTGCATGAATTCTGGAGACGTTCATACTTTGCTTTCTCAGTCAGTGTTATAAGCTGCTAGTCTGAAAGATATTGGCTTTCATTTTCCTACACTATTATGATAACTTTCTCCATATGTTCTCTCCAAGATTAAGATCTGGAAAAAATGCAGCGTAGCCCACAAAATTGATAGTATATTGGTAAAATCACATTTTATCAAGTTTGATGTATGAATCGATTTTGCTAAAAAGTCATAATTGAGTTATCCCAGCAAGCGCAGGAGTCAAGTCAAATGATGCTCTAATAATTTCTCATAGTCCTTTAGAATTCATTTTTTTTACTGCGAAAGAACGTTTGACCATTAAATCTAAAAGAACTTCCAAGTCATTACTATCCTTCAACTGGTTGCCTACAATAAATCTTTTTTGTTTGTTTCTTAAATCATTCAGTAAAATTTATATCCGTTGGGTTCATCTAAATTAATTTTTTTCTCCTCACTAAATGTGTTTGAAAGTAACTTAGCACCAACAAACATTATTTTCATGCAGTTCTAGCTTGCAGTTTTTTGTGTGTGTGCTTTCAAATTTAGCCTCTTAACTTTTTCTGGAAAATTGTTCCTTCAAATTCTTCTATGAATCTTGCTTTTGGATACTCCAATTTCTGAATACTATCATAATGTGACATTTTTCCTTCATGCTGACAGAGGTGTTTTCTTTAGCATACTAGACCTTCTTTTAATATACTATTTGTCATTGTTTAGCGAAATTCTATAAAAACTCGCCAAAGATTACTTTAAAATCTCAGAAATGTTTTTCGGGTGTTTCCCGTTAACTTGTGAATCTGAAATTTATATAACTTCCTCCTTTTAAATCTCTTTATCACTCTGCATTTCCTTGAAATTATAAAAACCACAGGTGGTAATTCTAGAACCAGCTAAATAATTATTTGAAAACTATAAAAATGATAAAAATCTGACAATGTTTATTTTTAAAAAACTGGTAATAAACAGCTGTCAGTGAAAAATAAGGATTTTAAAGAGTAAATAATTAATTATTTTTTTATTATTTAAAATCACATCTATATTTTATGGGATAGGTGTTGAAACTCCAAGTCCAAGAGTTCAGGATTGTTGCTTGGTGGCGCTGCGTGCTACTTCCAGGTTTATATAGTATATTGTCAGTCTCTGACTAATGTTTGTCTTATGCTTTTCTGTGTTGGTCTTTCTTCTATGTTGTTTACGTCAATAAATTTATATGTTGTTTTCAGCATGGAGTATCTTTAAATATTGTTTGTGAGTCCTTTACTGACAGATAAAAGAAGCTGTTGATTTTAATACTGATTGTATATTTGCGTATATTCAAAGTTTGAGCAACAGGCAGTTTTTCAATTTTCTAAATTATTATAGCCATCTTTAATTATTGCCTTGTGTTTCTTACTATGAATTTGAATAAATGAATGAATAAAACAAACTGAATTATTTCTAGAAGTGCACGAAACATGGTTTAGTTGGTGATGCCATTTTTGATCTGTGTCTATATTTTAAGGACGGGGTGTATATGTCTAGGATCAGTATTTAAGGAATTGCAGCCAAAACCAACCTTATTTGGATAGTGTGTATGCACACATTAATGGCATGAACTGGTGGTGCAAAGGTAAGAGACTTGCTCCTGTTTTGGATAATTGTAGAAAAATATAAAAGTTTATATATAAAACTATTATTTTGTTCCAATTTAGTACGGAAACTAATTGAAGAGAAGAGGGAAAGATGCATTCTTTAGAATAACAGTTACAACTTTTCTTGTGATTTGAAACTTACACAGAAAAAAGGAATGTAGGAATTTCTTATTAAATATTTTACAATATTTTAATGTAAATACGCCAGTTATGAACTAACAAAAAAATAAAAACATTATGCTTAATATATCTGGTATTCACTATCTTGTTCTTTTTCGGTCTCAGCTTCGGGACCAGAGGGATCCAGATTCAAAACATAATCCCTCTGAAGAATTGGTGTATAAACAGATCTGGTACACGCTAAATCTGTCGGGGCCAAATGCTCTCCCATTTGTGTGGTACGGAAGTTTGGAGAGAAAGGCTGCAATTATGAATAAAGTTTACCTACATATCAGCAAACATGATGAGGATTTTGGCATAGAGGGGGAACAACAATTTCGATGCATTCCACTTTTTTCTTCTTTATAGCTGATGCTCTAATAAAATTCCAGCCATCAAATTGTTGCATTACCTTTTTGATTACATTATATCTCTTTGTATGTGTGCTTTTATGGAATTATTCCAAAAATAAATTATGTTATAAGTTATCAAACACTTAAAAATGCTTTTTGTTCTCAAATTTTTTTCATGATTTTACCTACTATAATCATTGACAACTCAAGTTGATAATGTGTGCAGAGAGCTGCGAGGTGTATCATTACACCCAACTAAATAATTCCGAATATGATCCTAATGTATTTAAAAATAACATATAGTAAAAATCTAGATTTAAAGATAAAACTACTTAGTTCTTACAGTGCAAGCCGCACTTGTGATTTATTCAAATTTTTATTGTATTCTCTTTATCATTTTTATTTCTTACTTTCTGAAACATCATTGCTTCTATTCTTCTATTGTTTTCAGCTTTTCTTTTCTGTGTTTATATCATATCGATATAGTATAGTCAAATAAAAGTTAAAAATGTTTTATGAAAATTGGAATTTGAGTGATACAAGGGGGAAAAAAAAAAATCGGAGAATGAAACGTTTGAGTGCAAAACCAATGAACATTTCCAAACTCAAACTTAGATTCTTTACTGTACTAAAGAAAGCGAGTCTATTCAATATTGATTATTATTTAGATCTATACATAAATATACTGATGTATATTTGTAACATATTAATGTGCTATATTGTGCAACATGTAACATTTATGTTCCAATTTAATTTATAACTTAATATGTATTATTTAAATTTTGTAATTTAATATTTGCCATTTAATTTACTTTATTATTTAAGATGCACAATTTCATTTTTATCCTTATTCAGTTTATACATTTTAATTTTATATTACATCAGTTACATTATTTTGAAGGTGAAAAAATAAATTGAGTAATATTTTCCTCCTCCCTTTGAATCCCGATTGAAAATGTAAGTTACAAGTCTTGCATGCACATTTGCGGGGGAAAAAAAAAAAAAAACGAATCCCCCAGCATTATTCTGCTATCGTTCATCAAAAATTAAAACAAAAGTACCAAATTTCAGGAAATTATGTGTGCTAAACGATTCCTTGTCTAAAAATTAAATATGGGGTCGTCTACATATTTATAATTGCACTATCTTCAAAATTTCCTATGGCAACACCCATTTTTATTTCAATGGATTTCAAAACTGCATCAAAAGTTATGCTCGGATACCAAACTTTATTTGTTTCGAAATTATAGGCAAATAAAATTTCTCTCTAATGTTAAAGTGAAATTTTGAATTTTTGTTGATATCTTGAGATTAGAACCTAGAACTTTTTCGATGTAATAGTATGAAGTAGTATACACATTCTGCACCTATACTTTTGATTATAAAATAATTTTGAACTTCAGGGTGTCTACTAACTTGGAAAAGTTAGGGAACTTTGCATTTTTTGATGAAAACCTGGAAAGTTTTTTTTTTAAGTAAAGAAGGTCAGTTTGAAAAAAAAGTTTCTTTTTTTTCTCTTAAAAAATTGTGTAAAGATCCCCCTGAAATTTTTATTATTATTATTTTTACAACTTGAGACTGCTAGATGTAGTGTGTTTCTTTCCTTATACCGGTTCTCCATACCACCTATTGTTCACTAAACACATTCCAGTCTTCCCAGAACCTGACAAAACCCCTCCAAGTCAGAATCCACATTGTTCTCCAACAACAAACAATGACAGTTGGGGGCGGGTGATTCTTAAACTGACAATGAGAAGCTGTTTAGTTCTTACTTACCTACTGTAGATGAACTACTTAGAAAGGGCAAACAAGTTTGCAGAGTATACTGTTCATTTTTAGTGTAACATACAGAGTTATTCTGTTGGTATTGCTAAAGTGGTTGTTAGTCTGTTTCTATATGTTTGTGGAGGTCTGTTTGTAGGCTGATGTTTAACATTTTAAATTCCTTGATTTAATCAGCTTTAGTTAAAATACTGTACAATATTTTATTTCTATGCTGCAAAATGTCAAAGAAAGTGTGTTTAATCATAATTGGTGTGATAAGGAGCTTAACCCTAACTAGTCAACGTGGTTGGAACCTGTTGAAAAAATCCATGTTTTGCAAAATGTTCAGCCTGCAAGAAAACTTTCTCTTTAAACAATTTGGCTCGTCAGGCAATCATTAGCCATGAAAAAGGACCTAAACATCAAAAAAATATTAAATTAAAAAATTCTTCAGGTATGCAACTTTTTTTGGCAAATTTTAAGAATAAATCTCAACCTAGTGCTTCCGTGCCTGTGAGTAAAGAATCAATGTCTTCAACTAGTGCTTCAGTGCTTATGGAAAAATAGCCGGTTGAGACTTTACTCCAACACTGGGATTTTTAGATGAAGTTCTTCTAAAGGAACAGATAGTAGCTTTAAAAAAATAATCAACAAGTACTTCTTTAATGACGAAGTAACTAAATCTGAAATAGTGTGGTGTCTTCGCACAGTTAAAATACTTTTTAAAAAAATACTTTGCTTTCTTTAACTTCAAGTTTTTTTTAACAAATGGGTTATAATGTTTGTATGTATAAGCCATATTATTTTCACTTTTATAAATTTTTCAAGAACCAACTTGAACTAAAAATACATTTTCATAGTGTTATCTTAAATGATTTGCTTGGGATAGAAATTACATTTTTTTTATGACTCTTATAATGTAAAACATATTTAATTTTACTCTGATATACCTTTATCTAAGAAAAAAAAAATTTTTTTTTGATTGAAAATATCATTTTTCTCTAAAAAGTTTAGAATCCTGGCTAGTGCATGGATGTATATCATAATTTGGGATCGAAGTATTAAGTCCTGACTATTATTACCCTTTGTGTGCATAAAATGGCTTTTGAGTGATTCGACCAACCATTAAAAAAGATACCTGAAAATTTTTTGCGTTTGGTCAGGGAAGTTTGAAATTCTTTTTGAGTAGACACCCTGACACAGGAAATATTTTACTAAATTAGATGTTTAAAAATTTTTTTAGGGGCAACACCCTAAATTTTAACAGCAATCGATGCAGAAGGCTATTTAATAAGCCCATACAAAATTTCAGCTTATTTGAAAAAGTAGTGTTTAAGTTACATTAAATTTTCTATTTTCTCTGTAAAATGATGCGCTTGGGGGGCATCCATATATTAAAAAAGGCAACATCTTTCTTTCATTTAGTAATGTAATACATATGGATCAAAATCATATTTTTTGGGGAAAATTTCATATTTGCAGAAATTTGTAATGTATCTAGTATTTATCGATTGTAAAAACTTTGAAGATGATGTTTAAGGAGCGAAATAAGTTAAAATTCTACCACCAACAGTTAAAGGCAAGCAGTGAGCTTCACTATCTAAATATGGAGACGGCCCCTTTTATGTTGTGAACACAAAATGCCGAATATCTTCCGATCTTTTAATGGTCAATTAACTAAAATTGATATCTTGGGGTATTTTGTGATGAGGGATTTATTTGTATCATCAAAAATGGATGTTGTCTTTGGAAATTTTGAAGTTAGTGCAATTATAAATATGTAGACGATCCCGTATGAAATTTTAAGATATGGAACCGTTTAGTAGACGTTATTTCCTGAAATTTGTTACTTTTTGTTTTAATTTCCAAGGAAGAATGGCAGAATAATGCTAGGTGGTTCGTTTTTTCCTCGCGAGTGTACTTAATTGACATCAAGTACATACAGGAAATCATATTTGCTGCAGATAACATAACAGATAATGTAACATCAAAAATGCAAAAAAGTTACTTTTTTTTAAGGAGTTGAATTTATTATTGAAATTATTATAGAAACATTATTGTAGTTCTGTATATTTATATATCTTTTGGGTGCAAATTACAAGCATATTTACATAGAAATATATCTAGTGTGCTTTTGTTAGTGCGTGATTTATTTGAGATATTTTATTCTTCTTAAACAAAAACCTTCATTTTTTACATTTAGAAATTTAAAGATCTAAATGAAATATATTTATTAAATATAAGTAGGAATGTTTGAATAACAACTACTTATAGGCAGAAGAAATTCTTTGATATCTTTTCTTCATTCTGTTACTGGAAAATGTCACTTGTCTTTGTGTTGCAACAGTTTGAATTTTATAAATACTAATGTTCAAAAAACTATGAGAAACTTTTAGTTTCTAAATAATATATCTTTTGTTTAATGATCTTATACACTTTCTCTATTAGTGCAGCGATTCTCAACCTGTGGGGTGCGTCCCCCTAAGGGGCCGTGATAACACTGAATGGGGTGCGCGAGCATATCGAAAAGAAAATATTATTAAAAAAAATTGATTATTTTACTGAAGGAACGTAAAAGAAAATGCATTCTTGCATAATAAAAAATAAAATACACATTTACACTGATATAATACACTTATAAATAGGATTGTGTCATTACTGCACCATGTATTTAATAATTAACTCATCAATACTAAAATAAAAACAAGTTTAATAATTATTAGTGATTCCTCTCGTCGGACTTCTCGCGAAGCCGCGAGAATGTCCGATATGATTGATTAAGACAAAGCAATAGAGAATAAGAGTTAATAAGAAAGAGCAATTCTGGTTTTGTGTCAATGCAGTGGATCAGCGTTGTAAAATATCAATAAATTTACTTATTCTTGGTAATTTGTAAGGTTTGTAATTAAGTTCGTAATGTAACTTCAGCGACAAAATAACAAAAATACATTATTATTGTATGGGGGGGTGCGATGAAATTATGACTGAAAATTGGGTCGCAAGTACTTAAAGGTTGAGACACACTGCATTAGTGAATATATATTGATAGTTTAAATGGAAGGTCCACCTAGAAAACAAGACAGTCAAATTTTCACTTTTAAATTTTGCTTTATTTACCTTGTGTTATAGAACAACGTTATTTCTTGTAAAACCTGTCCAATTATCAAATGCAAAATTTGTTTAAAGTTCTTATCGTATATATTTATGTGTTTTTTCAGAATTGAACGCAGTTATTGATAAAATTTTGATAGATAACTGTTTTTCCAAAAGTAATTTTTTGCATAAGTAGTCTATTGTGGAACAGATTGCATAACTTGGTCCAGTTTATTGTATTCGAGATATTTCTTGTGTGCATATTTTGAAAGTTACATAGCTGCCAGTTATAACTCTGTTATACATTTCGTTTTATTGTCATATTTATAATTTTATCGCACATTTTTTGAAATCTTATTTTAAAATTTAAATCATATGTCTATCCATATGCAAGATATATCATTCTCCAGGTGCAATTGATGATTGCTTACTTGTTAGTCTATAAACTAAGATGAAACCATAACTGATCCAGATGCGCCAAAAGTAAATGTTTTCAAAATCTGTAGGTCATGGTTGGTTTTCTGCTTGCAACATATATCGTGAATGATTCTCTTTAAGCGACCATCCCTCGAGAAAATTATTTCCTCATTATTTGAAAATGATAGGCAGTTTGCTATTTTCAAACAGTTTGATTCGGCTTAGAAGCAAATGAGATTATAAAAAAATATACCTTGTTTTCCTTTGTTGTTCAATGAAATCTAATTAGCTTGAAAATTTTAATTTGATCATGTTAACGTTCTCATGCTGCAAGCCCTCCCCCCCGTGCCGACTTCGAGTTCGTAACGTAAGAATATTTTTGTCTCTACTCTTTTCATTTAAAAAAATAGTAATAAATCATGACAATATTGCTTTCTGGCTTAACAGGCTCGAAAATTTTCCTTCTTTTCTAGTCATTCCACTTGTATTTGTAGCGTTGACTCGGTCGAAAACATTTTTTGGCTAGTTATTTCATTGTATTTTTTATTAAATTATCGGAAGTATTGTGGTGTTCTTTATGATTCTTATTACCAGGTGAGGAAAGTCTCTAAAGTTCAAGTGCTTTGGTTTACAGGAGCCATGAGGTTTGACATTCGTTACTACGATACAAAATTTTTATGACCTCCGCCCCCCCCCCCGACCCGAATAATGGATTCGCCACTGATCTTAGTTAATCGCATCAGTTTAGATAAGTGAGAGTTCACTGGAATTAGTAATGTCGATGTGTTTTGATTTCTAGACTTTTATAGCAACAACTTAATATTATTATAAAACCGAGTTATGTGAACATAACTGATATTTAATGCCCTTACGCCTTTAGTTGAATATGCATGCATCTCAAAAATACTTTATAAATTATCATCATATGGAATCAATGATTTCCGCAATAGACTTGCATTATTGCATTTCTGATATAATTTCAAAACATATACTTTTATGAATGATTCGCGATAGGGATAATAACAATAGTAAGCAGTTTTCACACTCGGAAGATTACAGGCTATGTGAAGGTACTCTGGAAAAATCTAAAATTTATATTCAAATAATTTGAAAGATTCATAATAAGTTATTTTATTACTCAAATAAAGCTGTTTGATTTTATTATTAATTTTTTACGATTTAAAGTGAAACTTCTGTTGTGAGTATTGCAATTGTGTTCAGTGGCGTGGCTGCAACTTTTGCCGTCCAGGGCGAACTTGCGAGCTGTGTAGGGCACATAAACCTCGAAATAAAAATAATAAATTCCAGGGAAAAATCATTTTATTAGTAACGTAATTCGTCGTTTGACGTTCTCGATCTCTGCATATTGGTTGCGAAATCGTGCGTCCACCAGTAGTCTTTCTTTCACATATCAGCAGTTTATCGACAAAATGCAAAAAATATGAATTACATTAGTTATTTTTTATGTACACAGTGGTTGAGCTAGTGCTCCTGCTCTTCTTAGTTATAAAATTTTTTTCCTGCATGCCTGATTTACCGCCCCTTTCGAAGTGCCGCCCGGCGTGGGCCGCTCCCATCTAGCTATACTACTAATTGCGTTGCGTGATGAAATTCCAAGTGAAATGTTAAGATTAGTGGCACATGCGTATTAATTCATTTTAGTGTAGCTGTGTTAGTTAAAAGTAATCGTGCGGAAAGATCTTTTTATAGCCTTAAAACTGCAAAATTCTCTGCATATGTGTATTGTAAGAAGGTAAAAGACTATACATAAGGTCAGATTACTGGTGAAGGAAAGGTGATGTTCATACGCCAGCTTTAGTGGAAAATAGTGCTTTAGACTGCTTGTCCGCACTATCCATACACGAATTAATCGATTCTCGCTGCGTTTATTGTAAGGACAAGGATTGGGGCTGATCGTATTCTAGAATATCCGCTGCTATGTAGATGAAATCCTGAAAATTTTCTTTGAACAAAACTTTTCGCTGAAAGAAAGCGTTACAAATGGTTCGTAAGTTTAAAATGATTCTTAAGAAAAAAGTTTGAAAACTTAAAACGTCTGCTATAGATGTTTCACTTCAGTTGCGTGCTATATGAAATAGATTCATTATAGTATTTTTTTTTAAACTATTTCTTCAAACTTCATTCTAAATTAAGTCGGCTTCACGCATATTTCTTTTCTTGAATCACTGTGGAACCTTTGCAAATCAAAATCGTCTGTAAAATTTCAATCTTGTGCTTTTCTTTCATTTTCTGCTTTGAAATTCGAGTAAAGGTACTCTATGCATAAAAAAAATGAAGGAATAGAGAATCCACCCTGTTTTAATGATTTATTTCGCTTTTGTCTTTGGTTTTATTAGATTTTTCAATTTGTAACTTATACATTTTTCATACGTAACTTTATGCGAGTGTAGCTTTCTAATCTTGACCCGGAACATAAACTGTACTGATCCACTGTAAAACCAAATTGTTTTGTTAATTCTCGAGAAAGTAATGAGATTATTAAAAATAAAATGAAATAAAATGTAAAAATTGCTATAATTTTTCTTCTAAACGAAATTTTTTAGAAAATACAATGTTGTTGATCCAAACTCGTGTATGATTTTTCATCTCAATGCTTGAAGGACTAAAGCGGTAAAATCTGCTGGATTTCCTCGTATTAAATACAAGGCAGTTTCTGAATCATCGCCCTTACAGGTCTCTGTACAAAATTGATTGATTTTTGCACTATCCTGTGCTTTGAAAGAGGAAGGAGAGTCATTGCAACTGCTTTGGTAATTGCATTGTCAGTTTCTTCAAATTGCTGTCATCTAGGATTTGGGCAAGTCGTTTTTCGGAGACTCGGAATGAAATAATTACAAAAGAAAGCGGGGATAGTTTCAAAAAGATAACATGAGTTTTCTTTTTTATCTAATGGCAACAGTTAGAAATATATGCAGTTTACAGTTTATTATGTTTTCATTTGTGCCTACGTTTCTTTTTATAGTTCTTGAAAAGTTTTGTAGGCTTTAAAGAAATCGTTGTCTAAGTAACACGCGATATTTTATAATTCAATTTCTGTTACTTTTACGTCTTCAAATAATCCAGACTATATAAATGGAAAGATTCTTTTGAAGTTTATCCTTCTTTTGAAAATTATTCTTGGATCGTAGGCATAATTCTAACGCGATATTAATGGAATCAGTTCACGTGATGTTCTTAGTCAAATTACAAACGTAATTGCTCGCGTCAACCTACTTAACGATGAAGGTATACGGGCATAAACGATAGGCAGTTTATCTGACCGCTAACTGCACGTTGTCTTATAATGTTCTGTTTTCTTCTGTTCTGTTTTTCTATATAATGACATTCTATTTTTAACCCTGAGAGATACACAGTGGATTCCGAACTTAAATTTGCGGGACGTATTTGATGCCAGTAAGAATTTGCTCCGCTGATAAATAGATCCATGTGTTTTCACTAATTCCTACTTTCAGACTGAGGTGACTTGGTTTATTAAGGTCTTTCAAGAAACTGATGTACTTGAATTGCCATCGATTAGTCTTTGAAATTATAACACGTTTATTTGCACTTCCTATAGATAAGAAATATATTCAGAACATTGCATTTAAGTGGGAATTGCACCTAGAAGAAATAATTCTAACCACATAAATCTGAAACTGGTCTTTAAAAATTATTTTAAGTCATTTTATTTAGAATAATAATAATAAAAATTACCGAAAGTTCTTTTTGTATGGGACATGCTTTATTTTTGATTGCAAAAGATGTTGAACTAGAATTCCAATTCTGTTTTACTAAAGAACATCAACTAGAATTTTAATGCAACTTTCGTATTATCTTATGAGATCTTGTTGGTGTAAGATTCTATGTCATTGTCACGCTGCCGAAATCAATAAATACTCAGGTTCCCTAAACTTAGATTCGACTGTTGGTACACAACTGGAGTATCCTTATTTTTCAGCATCAACTCTTCTCTCTTTTTCGCCTGCCTCCTGTCTTTTGCTCTGCGGTTCTGGAACCAGATTTTGATTTGCCTTTCTGAGAGGTTCAATGAGGATGCTAACTCTACCTTTCTTCTTATGGTGATGTACCTACTGTAGTGGAATTCTTTTTCTAGTTCCAGTCGTTGGTGGTCTGTGTAAACTATTCTGTACTTATCTTTGGTCCTTGTTCTGCCTGGAAAACAAAAGACAAAAATCTTAAGAATGTGTTTAGCATATAAATATATTGAAAAGTAAAACTGTATCACAGAAATAGTTTACCATCACAGTTACACACTACGGTTTCTTTTAACTTACATTTTAAACAAAAAAACATTGCGTTTTAACCCTCCGTCAGATGCAATAAAATTACCGGCGAGTTCGGGCTCAATGCGCCTGACAGGCACGGGTAAAGCAATCTTGTAGTTAATGTTATTAATATCCACTAATTTTATAATTCTAAAAGTAATAACTGATCTTCGTATGAAGGTTTAAAGGGGGAGATGAAAACATCCGAGGTGTGCCTGTCTGGCCGGTTGCGTCCGACGGAGGGTTAACGTAAGCTATCCTATCCATTGCTATCTTATTCATCGCCGTAGACCTTGTATTAGTTGAGGAAAAAAGGTTGACAACAGAAATAATACATAGGATTGATCACTTACCATACCGATAGAATTAGTTCTCCCTGCTTCAATTTATTTCCCCCCTTAATCTTCCGCAAATGCATTATTGTTCTCAAAATCATAGCATTAGCAAATATAACTTTCCCCTGAAATACCCATGATGATTGCTGAAAATGGTAAGAATGGAATATTTTTTTGTGGTATCAATTGGGTATAATAAAGAGCCGTTCGTAGAAGAGACAGAAGGCATGATTTAAAATCAAACTACTTACTAACTTCTACAATAAAAAAAGATATGCATGCAAGATTAAAATACACCAGGGTTCATACACATTTCCTTAAAAGAAAATCAAGGACTTTTAAGGACTTACAAAACCAAAAAATAAGGACCTCTAAATTGAATAAACTTAACGAATTGTCGCACGCATTTTTAAATAAAATGTCTCATTTTTGCAAATTCAACCTATTAGATGATAAAGTATAATATAAAACATAGATAGAAGGTACATTACAAATTTAACACAACAAAAATTCTTAAAAATATGAGTTAATAAATTGATGAAAAAAACCATGAAACTGATAATCAAATTAAATATCTTTTAATTCCAAACTTTTTTCATTCAATTTTACACCCAAGGTATTTATTTTAATTCCTTTTCAATAATTGTTTTTCTTAGTTCATGCGATTAAATAAATAAATTTATGTCCTTTGACTTTTCAGCCTCATTAGCTAAATCATTTGCTTCCTCATTTGTTTGGATGTATTTGGTTTGGAAAATTTTCTTTTGTTTAAAAAAAAATCTATTTCCTCCTAGAGCTTTTCGCTACAGTTGTTTTGTTTCAGTCTTTTCTTTGGATCTTTCACTTTCTAAATACTGCATGTATTTTGCTCTAGCTGAGGTGGCAAAAAGTAAGGACTTTCAAGGACTTTTTAAAAATGGGGCATAAAAATAAGGATTTGTAAGGACTTTTAAGGACTAAATGTAAAAGTAAGGACGCGTACGAACCCTGTAACTGTTACTTCTTATGTATGTCATTTTTATGCTTCGATTAAAATCTTTTATTTATTAAACAATAATTTTTCATAAGGCGATGTATTTATTTTTGACATAGCATTATCATTCACTGACTTCGCTTTTGAGTTCACACAAGCAACTAATGGCGAACTGTAAACTAATGTTAAATAATTACAACGCTGATTTCCTGTTGCAGTGTTTTTCTGAGACAGACGATAGGATTTTTATGAGCATATCGGTGGTAGATTAAAGCATTCATATTACCTGTAAAGATGCAAGATAAAATTAACGTAGGTTAGACTTCCACTGCAGTAAATACCACCAAACGAATACTATTTTAAATAAAAAGGAAACTAATTTCTTATTACAGCATTAAATGCTGATCTCTTTATCCAATAATCGCGCAGTATAAGTGAAATAGTTTTATCGCATTAATTGAATAATTAGGTACCGGTCACTTAAAAAAATAAAATGGCGTGTTAATGACAGTTACAGTATTGCTTTTCATCGTCACCATATCACCCATTGTCTGTAATTTGAATATAATATACTGTGAGAATAAATAAATATCTGTTAGTAATTTTTATGTTCTGGTGATGGCATCATTTTGACGTTCTTCTACTATTAACATTAATTTCCGCAGAAAAATTTACAATCCAAAATACAATATTAAATGGGTTAATATATTATACATTTGATATTATTTGCATTAAATAAACACTTCATGACGCTAAGAAATTGTGTACTGAAATGTTTCTGTATGTTCATCTTTCCTAAAATTCGAGATGGAAAAGAGAAAAATACCCGAATAAGTTATTTACTAACTCTCTTCTGGATTTTTTCCATCCTTCGGCAAGTATTATTTTTATGAAGCATTTTTTTATTATTTTTCATATTCAGATATGAAGGTTCTGCGAAGAACTCAAGAGAACAACTAATTCGAACGATGTGCTCAGGGCCAGATTTCCCATAGGGCCAACCTAGGTCTTGGCCCAGGAAGCAGCCGTCAGGGGGCGCATATACAGAAGAAATAACAACCAAATACAGAACAGCCTCGAAAATCCGGACTTCTCGGGGGTCTGGAAGGTCCGGATTTCGGAAATTTCTGGATTTTAGATATCTTACGTAAACCAATAGAGATGTCAAAGTTCTGATGTCATCGTGTAGGTAAGTTACGTCACAATTAAGCGCGCATGTACAGACGTCTTCAGAACAGACCCGGGGTTGTTTGGTTGCCTTGGTAAAGCCTCCGACGTTTGCGCGTGCGCAACCAATCGAGACGTATGCTGATCTACACGTTGACGTCAATTCCAACAACTCCATATACGAGTAAAAACACGTTTTAAACAATAAAAACATAAAGAGACATTAAAAAATGATACAAAGACAAAAAAAAAAATGTAGTTTAAAATGAATAGAATGACTGGAATTTCCGCATCTTGCCTCAAGCGTTCTAGTTTAAAATTTATTTAGCTAATTTTTTTCTCGTCATGAGTTGAAAAGAATCGTCCGGTTTCCGGATTTTAGAAGTCCGGATTTTCGAGGTCGGACTGTATTTACAAATTTTTCAGTATTTGAACCTTCATCTGAACTGCTGCTGAACCTTCATATCTGAATATTTTGAAAATGCAATATACAATGATGTTTTTTAAATTTACATTCGTTACTTTAAATATATTGAGCTTTAGATTTTTGTCTTCTGTGGACCCTTGCAATTCTTTGCATTGAAACATATTTAATAAGATCTGTCCACTTCAGTGAACCTTCAAATCTATTCACGGACAAAAGCTCGCACGAAGACGTTCTAGAGGTTTTTCAGACGAATTCAAGAAAATTCGATTGAATATCTTTGTAGGTGTTAATGTTATTTCTTAAGTAATGTGATTTTGAATAAAAAATTTAATCTGTTTCGAAGATTATAAAGATTGTATTGAGCGCTTATACGTAAAAAAAAATAATAAACTATTGTATATTAAATTGAAAATAACATATTAACTTTTTTGAGAGGAGGCCGCAGAATATACTTCGGCCTAGAGCGTAGAAATATGTAAATCCGGCCCTGGCCGTGCTTCTTTGTGCTTAAAAGTGGCGGAGGAATTTTTATCTTCATCAATTTTCATTAGTTGTACATGAAAAAATGTCCAGCTTTAACCTCAACTTACGCTACTACTTGAATTTGATAACTAAATTTAAATATATTCCAGTCAATGAAGGCCCAAAAAGGGGGAGAAAAAACATTAAATCATAAGTTTTGAAATTGGTACACATGTTCGTGAGGGGCTCCTGATGAACATACTCTAAGTCCCCAGCCCTGAGGGGGGGGAGCTTGTGCAGCCATCTTGGATTTCATCCCCGCCTTTTTTTTAGTTTTTCTTGAATATCTGGAAAACTATTCGGTTTTCAAATTACAATTGCTTGAACAAATTAAAGAGTGTAAAATTTCCTATTAATACATGCATTTATTATTCTTCTAGCTTTAATAGTTTCTAAGATATAAGATAAGGATTTGTTTTCACGCTGTTTTTAATTTTCTCATATACGAAAGTTTACAAAGAGAAAGTATTATAATCGTCAAAAAATTCGAACTCGAGATTTTAACGAATCTTTACGTTTTTAGACCTCCCTGAGCACAATTTTGGAATTATGTTTGTCTGTGAACACGATAACTCAAAAACTATTAGAGCTACGGGGATGATTGGTATGTGATCTTGACACACAATTTGTAGGTTTCTGTCAAATTTTGGACAAAATCCGTCTACTGGAAGTCTGCCTGTCTGTCCGCGTTCTTGTGAACACTATAATTCAAAAACTTGAATAGCTAGATGGATAAAATTTGGTACGCAGTTTTATCATCAGGAATGTAGGTCCGTATCAAATTTTGGGACAAATCCGTCAAAGGCTTGACTGTCTGTCTGTCTGTATAATCGCATACTTCTGAAGACGATATCTTCTAAAAGAAATGGCTTAGATAAATGAAATTTCGTTTGTAGTCTTGAAATCCTAATTGTAGATTTGTCTCCAATTTTTGTTTAAATCGGTTAAAAAAAGGGCGTTGAAATTGCATATTCGGTTTTTTCCCATTCTACGACGCAAAAAAAAAAAAAGGCGCGCACACTGCAGCGTTTTCCTTACATTAGGGAATGCACGTTTTCTGACGCGCGGTGTATTCCCCCCCACCACCACGCCTGTTAGTCGTATGCGAAAAAGTTTCGGGGAGGCCACTCCCGCTGGTTTAAGTTTTTTTTTGGATATCTAGAAAACTATTTAATTTTCAAATCACAGAAGATACAGCAAATTAATGATCGCAAAATTCTCTACAAATACACCTTTTATTTTTCTTCTAGTTTTTTGTTTAAATCCAAGATGGTAGCAAACTTTGAAACCCATTAAAGCTAGAACAAAAATAAAAGCACACTTTTATAGGGAATCTTACGTTCTTTAATTTGTTGCATCACGTGTGATTTGAAAATTAAATAGTTTTCTCAAGATATTCAAGGAAAACTAAAAAAAAATAAAAAAAGGGGATGAAATCCAAGAAGATGGCAGGTTTTGAGACCCATTAACTCGGAAATTATTAAAGATAGAGGAAACATAAAGGCATGTATTTGTAAGGAATTTTACGTTTTTTAATTTGTTAAATCAATTGTACTTTGAAAACTGAATAGTTTTCGAGATATTCATAAAAAAGTTAAAAAGGAGGGATGAAATCAAAGATTGTGGTGCGAGCTCCCCCCCCCCTCCCCCTTCAGGATCGGAGACTTTTAGTATGTTCATCAGAATCCCCTTATGAACGTGTATACCAATTTTCAAAGCTATATGAATTAATGTTTTTTCAAACTCTTCGTTGACTGGACTAATATCAAATTACTATATCACAACTTTATATTACAGATATTCTGCTGGGGATGAGTTGGTTGAAGGCAGTTTCCAAGACTTTCCCTTAATTAACAATAACACATATTCACGTCCACACCTTCCGTAATGGCGGTGATTATAAATGATGACGATGAGACCTTAGCTACCATGGATCGCGAGGCGGCTTCTTTTGTTTGCCGTTGGTGTGCGAACAGCTTCAAAAGCAGCCGAGTGCCTGTTATCGTGCTCCCTATCAGTGTACCCTCTCCTGTTTGAGAAGTTGACAATTGACGCCGACAACGTAGATGGCGTGTTATGTGCCGCCTCAGATAATGCGTTTTCACTAGATCCGGCCTGCTCTAGGTAGCTCGATCAGTTAAATCTGAATCTTGTTAATTCGTGCATTTCATATTGGGAAAATTTAATGGATTTCATTCCAGTATACTTTGCGTCTCCATTTAAAACGATGAATGCATTTAAATATATTTTTTGTTTTGCACAAAGCTGTAAAATATTTTAGGTACCTCGATCAGTTAAATCTGAATCTTGTTAATTCATGCGTTTTATATCGGGGAAAAGCCAATTGATTTTCAATGACTTTGCATCTCCAATTATATTCATAATTTGTTTTATTATACTTTCAGTTTCAAAGAAAGATGCAAAATAGTTTTGTGCAAAAGACGGAAGTTAATCTAAATATTTAAAAGAAAGATGGTCCAAGAGACTCAATTTGGACTATTTCTTCACATCTTTTTTTTGTATTATTTTTTTCTATATTATTATTTACTAGCTGAAACCCCGGCTTTGCTCGGGATCCATATTTTTTCATATACCGGCCTCCTGTTTTTCCCCCCTAAAAATATTGTCACCAACTTTCCTCAACAAATTTAAATCTTCTTTGAATCTTTTGTTGAATTAAAACTTTCAAATATAGCCTTTTTATCACCTTATAAAAGTATGGTTTGAATGAAAATGTGAGAAAATTTTAAAAAACGAACATTTATTTTAAACAATATATAGTTAAATAACTAATACAGTTTTACAATGTACAAATACACTTATACTGTATAACTTGGTTACTGCGAAGCTTCTAAATAAAATGTTTTTATAAATCGGGTAAAGAAAGTCAAAATCTCTCGAGAACAATTCTCACTCGAACGAATTTCGCTGTAGAGGAATGCTCGAACAAAAAGAATACTTTAAACTTCAGTTAGGGGAATAAAAACTAAATATAAATACTCTCTATTAATACTATAAATGAAGTCAAACTGAAACTCACATCGCGTAATAACTAAACTAACGTCATTGGATATTTGAGTGCATATTAAAAGCTACGAAATAAAAACGGAAGTTAAGTGCGAGCTACAAAATAAGAGCTGAAGTAAGAAGTCTACCTTGACCAAAAAAAGCAATATTTTCTTAGCTTTAACAGTGGTAAAAACAAGTGATTAAAAGATTTGATGAAACAATTTATTAGTTTGCATTTTATTTTATAACAATAAAAGCATTGTTGCAATTTAAATTTAAAATGAATTTTGAAACGTTAATTACAGTTAGAGAAAAAAAATTATACATCAATTAAATTGGTATAATTTAAAAGACAATTTTTTGCTCTTTAAGGTGATGTAAAAATAATTTTCGTACCATAAGTATTTAAAAAGTTATTAGTGAAAAACGTCTAAAAATAATTTAATTTTCGTTATTTAATTAAATAAATAAATAAATAATTTTTACGGCGTTAGCTCCCTGTTGTGCTAATCCATCACTGTGCCAAATTTGGTTGTCGTAAGTCCAACGGTGTGGACGTGTATTATGAATCAAAAAACGAACAAACACACACATATACTTTCCACTTTTATATATACAGATTTGTTTTAATACCCACTTTAGGGCTAGATACACTATTTTCTCTTTTCTTCGCATTTTGAAAAACTAATGTTGTAAATAGTAGGGCTCAAATTATTTTTTTCTGCATTTGAAAAAATTGATGCTTCTGATTTTAAAACAGTTAGTATATATATATATATTTAAATTTAAAAGTTATAGCTTAAACCAATATAAAAAGATTTATTCGTCTTACTATATAACACTATTAGTATATTCAATGCGCGCAAATTGGAATGTGAATTATGACTAAGAAGGATTTCATTTCAATTATTACTTTCAAAATGTTTTGTGTTAAATCAACATGTTAAGTTATAATAATAACACTATAGTCCTGTTTTAATAATTATGATAATGCTGTAAATATTTTAGCTGAAAGAATTTATATTATTTCTGCCTTTCATTAATAGCTTTAGTCAGCTGTTTTGATGAAAATAGTTCTATTTTAGTGCATTCAAAGCGAGTTAATAAATATGTAAATAAATCTTATCATCATTGCCTTTAGTTTAGATCTTTGATAACTCGCAAAGAGAAACTAAAATCTTTTTTAATATTTGATTGCCAAATGCAAATGAAGGAGAAGAAAATAAAAAGTCATTCTTATAACGCTTTTTTTCCAATGCATTTTTATCAAATTTCTCAGTTTACTAGAAATATATAAGTTCCATAAACTAAAAATAACTGTATTTCACAATATTATTATAAATGTTCAAAATCTGTCTGCAAAAGTTTAATTTGATTAACGACATAATTCTTTAAAATATCGTTTTCTCTAATTTTGTCTATTTATTTTATTATGACATCGGCATTTCTGCTGCATAGTGTTCCTTAAACATCGATAGTGCAATCGATAATTTTCCCAAACTATTGACTGAACCATCAATACTATCGATAGTTTTCTCCCCGGTGATACTATCGGTAGGTGTTCTTCAAGTCGTTAGTTTAGAAACTATCGATAGTTCTAGTCGATTGTTTTGAAACAGTCGACTGAAAATGAGCCTATCGATAGTATTGCCCGGAAGAAAACTATGGATAGTATCGATAGTTTTGAAACTATCGATTGTTTCAGTCGATATTTCCGAAAACCCGATACTATCCACTTGGCTTCGATAGTATCAATAGTCTATAGATGTTTAAGGAACACTATTGCAGCAAGCAATTACCCAACTCACTGGATTATGTTTAGAATTTTTTTTCTCCTCTTACATGTTAGTGATATTGAAACGTAAACAATTTTCATTACAGAATTCGTGAATAATTTTTGCGAAATATGAATTTTGTGAATGTGCACTATTATGGCTCTTCATTTCAAGAATATTAACATTAATTTTACAATGAATAACTGACCAGTAATTTTACAGAAGACTGTAAAAGGTAAGAATTTAGTTTCTCAGAGAATTCGTTCTATTTAGAATTCTGAAGTAATTTACAATGCGTTTAATATATTTTTCTTTATAGAAATATTTATTTTCTTCAACGTTTACGTATACTTTAAGAATTACTTATATTTTAATTGAATTTGTTTCGTTTTTAATGCAATGTTTTCCTTTGGATTTTAACCTTTTGAATTATTTATTAAGTTAGAAATAACGGAAATTAATTCTATTTACGATTTCAAAAATATTCATACATTTTTGGATTTTTAAATAATTGAGATTTAGAATATGATTTTGGTGTCATTTGTTTAATATGTTATAACTTTTAACACATGGCGTTTCATTCGTCACTTTCGATAGATTGATCGATCGATTTTGATGAGAAAGTCAGGAAGATGCTTTGATGCTCTTACAGTTAATAAAAACTCAGTTAAATTTCATCAAATATGATACTATTTGCATCTGACTACAAATAAAAGCAGTTATTTATTGAAATGAAGTATTCCGCTAATATTTCTTCATAATTGTGATCTGAAATGGAACTCTGCGTTCGAATTGTTAGAAAACTTTTTAATCTTTTGTATTTGAAATCGTTTCGTGATTTATTTTCGTGTTTTCTCTTGAACTTCCTGAGTAAGAATTGAAAAACTAAAGCAAAATAGGATCCAAATTAATATTTTACCAAAACAGAACAGGGATAGTGTTGTAAAAAAAAGTCCAATTTAAAAATCAGTTAAAATTGGGTCGTTCCTTATTATCCACCAAATGTAATATTAATTTGAGAAGTAGCTTACAAATTAGAATTTGAATGTTCTAAGATATTTGTTAGGTTTCGAGGAAGAAACTGATGTTATTCAAGATATTATTTGCATGAGTTACATAATTTCTCAACAAAAATAAAGTAGTTCGAAATCGCTTTGTTTGAGAAAGTTGCATTCTTTCATTTTGCCGAACTTTTTAAACAATCTCGAAAGAAAGCAGAGCAAAATCTTATTACTACTTTGCAACTTTTATTGATTATTGACTGTTGAGTGCTACTTTTTTCTCTTTTACTAAAGCAAATGATACTACAATTCAACCTACCTGTTAGTTAAGGTTCTAGAAGAAAACACATGAGTTGATCATGGAATCTGGATGTTAAAATTTTTACGAGATTTCAAGTCAGTTGTAGGAGAGCAGTGCAAAACTAATTAAGAAGTAGGTGATATATGATTTTTCACTAGCATCACAAACAATAAAGCATGAACAACTTATTCAGTAAAATTCATTGCACTTGTATATTTGGGCTGGGAAAAGAAATTATATCGAAAGATTTTTGAGAAGCTTAACGTTGATAATTCAGGAGAAAATAGCACCAAAAAACACCAGAAAATTAAATGTACTTTTTCTAAATATGTTTCTGTTCAAGCCAAACCCCAAACACATTTTTCTTTCAATCCATTTAATCGAAAGACTCCTATTTAACACACTCAAAAAATACTTTTTAAACACTGCCCGCTTCGCAATTATTTTCTGCAAACCCATTTAAACTGTCAATTCGAAATATAACGGCACTTATTTTCCCCGAACAACCACGACATGTGGGCACGATATTCAAATCTCCTCGACATAACAAGCGCATGAGAAAAAAAAATAAATAAAAGAGCACTCATTTAAAAGACCATTCCGGTTCGAATGGAAAATGTATTACGAAGAACGATTTCCCGCTGAATGGTCGATTATCGCCGGAATGGTGTAACGAGTCCCCGCGGCCCTCCCATTCGTTTCACGGCGAGTCGAACGACCGTGCGGCCGTCCCCGCGGTCGTTCATCATGGACCGGTATATTCCCTTCGGTTTGCCCAGAAACGCGATAGCGAGTTTCTGTTATGGTTTGTAAGTGGCACGGGAATACGTGTTGCCCCATCCGGAGAATTGAGGTTTTTTTTTTTGTCCTTTTCGTGGCACCTCTATTCGCCTTGTCTTCATTATTTTTCTTTTAGAGACGTTGTTATTCAAGTTCAACGATTCTGGAAAGCTTCTGCTGAAAGTGATTTTGTTTATTTTAGAAATCGAATGCAGAAGTAAATGTGTAAATTTTATGTGATATTAAGTGCAATAAATATTTAGTTTGAAGTTTTTAAAACACAGATTTATCTTGTAATGGCGAATACTTAATTTTATAAGCATATCCGATTATTCAAAAGAATTTAATTCTTATGTATTCAGGAAGTTTTAAAAAGGGATCTGCTAATGATTTCTAATGCAATGATTTTTGGTCAGTCGTTATAAACATTTATTTTTAATAATAATATTTGTTCAGGCTATACAGCAAATTTTTTACTGGTCTGAAAACATCTTTTTATTTTATGTTATAATTTCATTGAAATATAAAACGTTTCTTTTTACTGTGCATTTAAATTTCGACTATTGGGAGATATTTCTTATTCTTTTTTGAAACTTGAAGCACTTATATTAATATTCTTAGATGGAGATTATAGATAGTTTTTGAAGTCGTTCATATTGCATTTTTTTAGAATGTAAACATTGATATTTTTGTTGCAGTAATGCAGTTACTCTTACTCTTTGCTCATAGTTTACAAAGTTATTTGTTTAATCGTTGTATAATAAATCATTATTTATAGAGAAATATGCTTTTAAACAAGAATGATTTTTTCTGTATACCACTAGCTTTCTGTCAAAAATTTCGTCTGTATTATTGAAGCAAAATTATTTAATATGCCTTTTTAATAAAGCATTTATATCGTGAGAAAAAATCTTCAAAAAATTTGCTTTTGTTCAACTCGAAATTATTGTGACTTGATGAAAAATTCCTATTGGGTTTTGATATTAGTTTGATGTTTTGATAACAAAATTGTAAGTTGATTATATTTTGTCTATTACCTAGATTTATTTGAAAAAAAAAATCTATATTTTTTAGAAGAATTATTTTTTAAAAAACTTTTACTATGGTCAAATTGATAGTTTGTAGAAAACGGAGGACGACTGGATTATCGGTGAGTGACGCAATACGTGTTTCTACAGTTCTCCATGTAATTAAAGAACTTCCATTTCAAATATGCAGTTTTATTATTGGCATTTAAAACTAAATTTGTACAAATTAAATAAATTACATTTAAATATTTTAGGATCATATTCAGGCCTCTTTAATAGAGCTTAATGATACACTGCTTGGATTTTTCCGTACTGTCAACTTGAGTTGTTATCAAGAATCCAAGTGAAAAATTTTAATTCATTTTAATATTTATAAGGGATGATTATGCATCTTCTATCGATAATGTATTCATTCCCGAAACTTTTCAAATGGCGAAGAGAAATATGCGAGCTTGAATATTTTGAGAAAATTTATCAATATCAGAAGAAATTCTGTAGGTCAAACCTTTGGATACGGAATTAATTTTTCGTTTGGAACAGATTTAATTTGTTGATGCACGGAATAGTATATAAAATCAGTAGATTTTGTACTAGAATTTATTTATTTGAGCAATATGATATCCATAGTAATTACACATGCACATCAAATATAAATTTATAAAAGAAACAAAATAAAAATAAATGAATTCAAGGAAGCATCATCATATTTCTCAGTTTCCTCTTTTCTTAAAACTTCCGTTATCACTTTCATATAAAAAGACATTATTTATTTCCGACATTATGGGGCAGTATATCACACACAAGATTCATTGAAGCAATGGAAGAAACACTCTGTTGCAATTGATACCAATTACTCTTGCATGAACTAGAATGGGCATGATAAATATTGTCTAAGTTTGAATGACGACTTAAACTCGTCGTCAGTAACTTAGGGAAAAGTAATTACATGACCTGTCTCAGCCGTCAAATGTACCCAAGGGGTTAATCAAATGGCTTTCGAGTGTAACAATTAACTGCCATATACAAGGTGTCCACTCTAATCGTGGCCCAATAGCTAACTTCTAAACCGTTAGAGATAGGCGTATGCTTCCAGTCGGAAAAATGATCTAAATGACGTAAAGAATTGTATGTTGTTTGTGTCTATAAATGCACAACTGAAAAAATTACGAAGTCTAAATTTTTGTACAATCCCCTGGTCCTATTGACCATGTTTAGTAAAACATTCTCGACGCATTTACGTTTTAAAGAAAAAAGGTTCCACTCTTCTATTACCAAAACTCACTGAGTTATGAAGCTTTGAATTTCATTATTTTAAACCAATCGCACCTCAGCTTCCTGCGTTGACTGACGATTTTCCACGAAGCGGCCATTGAAATGGACAAAAATTGTTTAATCGTCTGTAACTATTTAGAAGTTATTTATTTGGTCACGATTAGAATGGACACCCTGTATATAAATGTCCCATGTCCATTCAACCGGTTCGGTTGCCGTAATGGCATCACGCACGGGGAGGTGTTCTGTATCTAAATAACATCGGAAAAGAGGCTATTATATATTGGAAGTTTCCTTGAAACGTTATAAAATTTGCAGAAAAACATATTTGAATTAATTTGAATTTGTTGTATTTATTTTGCTTCCCAGTAACGCCAAATTATTTAAAACGGTAGTCTCTATATGGACTCTACTTCTCAATGCGCTTAATTTTTTTATATTTTATTGACGAAGAACATTGAATATTACTGTTATAAATGGTATAACCTAATTAATATATTACACATTGACATAAAACTAATTTTAGCAATTGCTTAATTAAACCTTCAACTTATTAATAAAGGGGCAAACCTCATTTGCTTTCAGTAACATCCAAGAGGAGTTTGTTCGCTTGTTAAGAATCAATTAAGAGCTGTAATTCTGAGAAAACTTTGAAATGTATTGCTAATGTTTTTAAGCCTCAGGTAAAGGCGTTATTTTCCATCTTTGATTTATAATACAAGTAAAATCGACGTTTAAACAGCCTTTTTATCCCATGCCTTTTTGAAGCAGTCCTTCATATTCAGTTTGATCCTCAAAAATGAAGAAGAGTAGAAACTGTAGATTAATACAAAATAGTTCCCTTTTACTCTTTCTTTCTTTCTAAAAGAGACAGAAAAAAATCTTTATTTCGTATAAGTTTTAAATAATTGTTCCAATGCATATTGAGCTACTTGCACTTTTTTATATACAGATAAGCATTTGTATTGTTTATATGATGTTAATGAATAACATTCTGGTTTTAAAATGATAATCTAATTTATGACCTTTGTAGGTTCCTTCATTAGCTACTAAAATTCTTGCAACTGATATATAGGCATTCATACCATTTATAAGACTTAAAGAAGAAATACCTGATAACATTCAGATTTTGAAATGACGCCCTTTATATGACACCCATCTTTAAGTGCGTACTTCTGAAGTCTTGTATCGAAGCTTTGAATAGCTCATTATGCCATTATTAAGGTATGAAATTAATTTTTCATTGACTCGTTTACTTTAATTTGCAGATATTTGTAGGTTGTCGGTTTACACCCGAGTTATACTATTTTTGTTTTTAGGCGAAGATTTTTTTTATCACTTATTTGGGTAGCATTTGAGTTTTACAGTCATTGTCTAACGTAACAGGCATATAAAATAAATTTTAATAGTTGTTCATCTAAAATTATTTTTGAAAAACTCCCAGAATTACGGATTCTTACTGTTTAAGATAAACAGCATTAGCATGAAACCAATTTATTTTGTCAGAAATTAATGCTTTGAAAAATTACAAAAAAGTATTGCTATCTTGAAGAATAAGATGAAGCTTTTATTTCCTTTACATGGTACTTTTCATAACCCATATAAGATTGGATTGCATTTAAGACTATTTTATGTTACTCTCAAGCTTCTTTTTATTAATTTAACCTTCCATCGGACTCAACCGGTCTTCAATAAGCACTCTTGCCGTTCTTTATTAGAATGGCTTCAAACATTGCACTTTTAACTAAAGTTTAGTAAATGCATCAATCATTAGGATTAGACATCTGCATTTCCATGTGTCTGAGAAACTCGAGACCATACTGAACTATCACAAGTGCCCTGCGGTTACTATTGTATGTTCGAATCGACACTTAAAAATTGTAAATCCGAAATCGAGTTCTATCAAGCAGAAAATTAGGATTTTATTATTATTATTACGCAAGAAAATTATATTGGGTAATTTTAGCTTCTGCTCAGCTTCGAAACATTGCATTTGAATCTAAGGCGCAAATTGTAACATTTTCCAACATCTGGATTTGATATTGTCTTTTATCGCTACCCCTAAGATATGAATTTTTAGAAAAGCACGAAAGGAGTTGAATTCCGGGTGAGCTATCAAAATTAATTTGAACATATTTAAGATTTGAAACGCCTAAAAATCAGTCCCTTAAGGACGTTGCGTCCTTATAAGGGTGTTGTTATGATAGGGAATATTTTACTTATTCTTACAGTTAATTATAATCATTGTTGTGTATTGCTGAAAACAAAGACGCTTAGTATTATCTGAAATAAGCTTCATAATGTCTGTCTGAAAGAATAATACACTTGACAAAGAAAAGAACAATATTTGAGGATAACAAGAATGAAAAACAAGTTGTTAAGGTGAAACTGATTTATTAGAAACACGCACACACACACAAAAGGAAGCAAAATTCATATACAAAATTTTTATTGCTAAATAAGAGGAACTTAGTTTAGAGGAATTGCGTTAATTCACGTGATACACGCCAAATGCGTCGTGCCAATTTAATTTTCACATCCTTTGCTAGGGGTAGGACTTTCAAGAGGAGTAGGGATGCTTCGTCGTACAGCGGAAGGCAACGTACATTTAGAAGACATGCATAGTTTGTCAAACGAGAGTGGTGTCACGTGAATTGACTCTGTTGAAATAAAAAAATTCGTTGAGAAATATAATAAAAACAAGTAATAGACGTTTATCGAGGATCTTTCTGGGATTTGGGAGAGTTTTTTTGGAAAACACTCAGGGAGAAAAATATTTATTATTTATTTTTTCTTATTTTCAGATTCACGAAAATTGAAAGCAAAAGCAAACTCCTGCTAGAAATCACGCACTCTTAAAGCCAAAAATACTTTTGAAACTAAACGCAAATAAAAGTCTAAGCAGAATAGGTATATCAACAGAAATACTTGACATAACAAAATTTGGCTGCAGATGATAACATTCTAGGAATTTCGAATGAATTGTAATCACACACATTGGTTTAGAAAATATATATTTCTAAGACATACGATTACATTTTAAAAAACTGCATTTCTGGTTGTTTTCAACAAAAAATGTTCATTAGTTTTAAAAATATCTTAATGGGAAGTAAGTTAACTGTAAGTTCTGAATTAGAGAAGTGAATTAATTTGAAATATAAATATCTTTATTTTCTTAAATTTGTAAACATTTACAATAAAACAAACAGTAACAAACTCAGTTAAGATACTGTGAAATATTGACACCATGTTTAGTGATGATGATAGTTCATCGGAGAAACTTTTTCTCGAATACTTATAGCTCTTGGTATCGCTAAAAGCGACCTCGGCGGTTTTATGGCGAGCATTAATGTAACCAAAAGCACATATTCATTATTATAAATTGAACGAAAATGTAACTAGCTTAATGATTTGCATTAACTCAACTTTTGAATTCAAAAACGATTGAATGGTACATTATGAAAGAGTCTACTCCCTTATATTCAATATTCTATTTGGGAAATGAAAGTTCTCACATCGATTTCCTAAAAATGCATGCAACTTCCGACTCGATTGTAAAATGGAGATAAATTAGAAAAATATTCTGTATAAAAAAGTAGTAAATGTTTATTGTAATGATCGTAATGAAATCGGAGTGTTTAAACCTTTCAGTCCCAGTGATGCCATTTAGAATCAATTTCATTATTTTTTTATTCAGCATCTAAACCCGCCTCTGATACCAAATGAACATAATTAAATTCTTCGAATTTTCCTGCTTTCAAATATATTTTTTATTCTTACCAATAAATGGCTACACTATCGATGTTATCTATTCAAAAATTGCCTTTTTGAATTTCACTTCTTTCCACAAAAAAAGTCAAAATAAAAATTAATTTTAACGTAATTTAAATGAAATTACTGGTACAATTTCATTCTTATTATTTTCAAATATGTTAAAATATTTTATTTCAGCTGTTTTTTAAAAAAATTATTAATTATTTTTTATGTTCCTTTTTTGTTTTGTTTTTCTCTCTTAATTTTTTTTTCTTTTGGGACTTGCATCTTAGGCCCAAAATGAGTACATTTCCCAAATTTCAGAATTTTAGAATGCATATTTCTATGCTTGGGACTGAAAGGGTCGTAAGGTAACCCCTTTAACAGTCGTGCCCGTACGCCGTCCGATCATCGAATTATTCAATTTTTAGTCTTATAAACTAAAATTTATTCATTAATTAGCTTTATAATTTGACACAAAAGTTACTTAGAATCCATAAACATCAAGTATTATTCTATGCCTTCTTAGATGAATAAAAATGACAGCCCGTTTCCAAAACAGAAGGGGCTTTATACTTCCTAAATTTTAAATTAGTTTGTAGCAATTGCATATTATTATTTGCATATTATAGATCTCATCTAATCTAGTAACATCTAATTAGATTAGAACCATAAATCTTATATAGTATCTAATAATTGATATTGAAAATGAAGGCTTATATACCAATAAAAAAAGTCCATAATTAGCTAGAACAACATGACATTACTTCAAGACAAAAAAAAAATATTGAATATTTGAATATATATCATACAGGGAAATATAATGACTTATAAGCAATCACCTTTGAACAGTCAAAAGATATACAATAACTCACCCATGCTACAATCATTGCTCGCTTCTCAGAAAGCGCTCATGTTTGTGGTATTAATCATAAAAAGTCATTTGTGAAGATTATTCTATTGGTATTGTTTAACTTAATGAGAAGGGATGGGCCCTCTCACGTTTAAAACAAAACCGTTATGGGTCAGTTTTAAGAGAAGAAAGTACACATGCATTATGAAAAAAACCCACTAAATAGGAATTGGGACTAACCTGAACGGGTATAATTGCAATCATTTACTTCATTTTGAGTTTCACCTAAAGTATAAAAATTTAATATATATCAAAGTCAGTTCAGTACATACAATTTAAAGTTTTCTTAAATTATTAAGGAACCCAGTATACTTCAATTAGCTTGCCGAGAGGATGCCTGTAGGGTCATTTTTTTTGATAATGTAAGAAACCAGCTGCGAATAAAAAAAATTTTCGAGAATTGCTTGGCTTTATCTATCTGCAATACACAAATTATCTTTTCCACGACAAATTTTTGAAGTATACTGTGTCCTTGGTATATTGTAATTGCTTTTGCATGAACTATGCTTTAATCCTTCTGATATAATATGCGAATAAGTAGTAAGTAGCAGCGTAAAGAAGAAAAATAAATACTGAGCTAGATTTTTGTTTCAGCATTCCAAAAGTGATCATTGGCTATCCCTCCCGCCTCGCCCATACTCTCAAACCAAGAAAACTCTAGGCTGGAATATTGAGCAAGCGCGAAAGTGATCTAAATAGCATTAATGTTCGCATGTAAGTTTTCTAGTTACTGATTTAATACAAAACAACAGTTTTCATTTTTAATTCCATTAAAAATTTACTCGGTATACAATTGAATACTTCTACGAATTTTCATAGAATAATGGAGTTAACCTTCCAGCGAGCGCCCCTTCACAAATTTTACGACATATCGTGTTGTTTTACAAAAATAAATGCAACTTTTATTTATATTATCTGTATTTATTAGCTTAATAGTAAACAAAGATTTTATAAATAAAAATCGCACTTAAATTTATAAAAGGATATAAATATGTAATACGATGCACAATGCAAGTATCTCTTGCATACGCGCTCATTCTGGAAGGTTAATCCATGGTCAGTCAATACGCTTCAAACCGTATCGTTTGTTTATTTTTTATTTATTTATTATTTTTTTGTAGGAATAGAAAAGGAAGTGACGTAACAACACAGCATAAGACAACGGGTAGATGATACGTGATTGACGTTTTATCATGTGACTGTGACATATAACTTCATTTTGAGTTACTCTTTGGTGATTTGTTTGGAAAAGATCTGTTACATAATTAATTTAACTCTGCTTGAAGCAACACGAGAGATATAAGAAGGAGATGTAATTTTATTCCGTGATCAGATTAAGAATGTCAGAGCTGGTAGTTAGTAGTTATTTTCTTTTTTAAAATTAAGCTTATTATAAGCGAAAAAAGATTTTTTGTAAAATCTGTTGAACACTATTCACTACTGAATCTCCCAATTTCTGTTTGTGAGGGAAGCAAATCAGTGACCCAAGAAGATATAAAATAATGCAGAGACACAAAATAACGAAAACTCTGACACGGAAGATTGGCTCAGCCAGAACAATGCTTCAAATGAGTGAACAGACCAAGAAACGAGGTATACCCATTAGGAAGTTCTGGATATGAATCACACTTAAGAAATTCAAAAGTTAGCTTTGCTTCTTTCTGAAATTAAATTATATCCTAAAGATGTCTATCTTAAAATGGTGGAACTTGGAAATCCTCCAAGATGTCACGATAAAATTTTTGCCAGAAGAATTCGAAAGGCACTTAAGAAATGCTATTTGCCATTAATGTGCAATGTCCACTTATGTGGTCATTATTTTCTTGTGTAAGTTTATTTATTTATATTTTTTTTCATTTTCTTATGGTTTACTGAATTGTTCCAGATATAAAATGAATGAAAATGATCAAAAATTAAATAATTTTTTATACATTCATGGAGAGGTTTAATCCTATTATTGAAAGAATATTCAACTTTAGAAGCAAACATTAACTAAATCGAAAAAATTGCAGTGCTTAAAACTACTCATACACAAAAATGAAAAACTGATAAACTGATCATCAATGTTTTAGAACATGGTTGGATGGAGGCAAAGTATACTAAATACATGCTGCCCTTAAGCCAAACTATTGTCAAACAAGGCTTATATCTAGTGAAAGTTCAAGAGGAATTGAACGCTTCTGTGTTAGCAGATTATTATAATTTGTCGTTGATTAGAGGAGATTAAATAGGTAGCGAAATATTTCTTGCAAAGACATATGCATATCGACGTCTAAACCTAGAATGGTGCAGTGTCATAGAAGACCAGTTAATGATTCACCGACAACCTCAGTTGTAGTATATTGCCGTAATGGTCATCTTGAGAGAGTGTGGAGACGGCATACACAAAAGTTCGGATTTTAATGCGGCACAATAAAATGAAGTCAGATCTAAGAGTAATAGTGTGGCTTGGTTTAATGACACAAGGTTCAGCTTAGGACAATCGGAACGAAGAGTAAAGCATCTTAGAAAATATCATCTTAGTATGCTAAGCGACGGAATAAATGTCAGACCATTGAATTTTCTCTCTAAACGTGTCAAATATTATTTATTTGATCTGAAGCAATTAAGACTTACCGTGAATAGGTTTCATTGTACTTGCCATACGATTTTGTTTAACCTCATAATTAGATTCCACCACCCATTTGGGATATTTTTTATTATTTCAATCTATTTGAGATGGTAAAAGGCACTTCAGACATTTAAGCGTGTCCAGGCGATTTTTGTATTTAAAATTAATTGTTACGTAGCAAAAATTATGTAATTTGATGCACATGTCAGACACATCATTGTATGTTAAGGTGCTAAAACTGTTTGTAATTAAAGTTTAAAGATATATAGCCTTTTTTTTTGTCAAATACCCTACTCCTGACTTTTATGATATAAAAAGTATAAAATATATTTACTGATATCTGTCTGATCGATATAATTCGTAAAAATAGCAACTGAAATAGGAATTTCTCATCGTTGAAAATCAAACATCCGATTTTAGCTCTACTTCAAGTGCTCCTCATAAGGAGTCAATAAAATCTTTATTGTTATCAGCATTACCGATTTATTAGACCTTCTGCTTTATCAGATCAGTAATGTAGTGCACAATCTTCTGCCCTCTGTCGAATCTGTGAAGAATTAATACTGGTGCTCCATCACAAAAGTTATGCATTATCCCTTTGCACTCCGAAGGATAATAAGGTGCATAATTATGAATGCAACTTTAATTAACAGTGTAAGCATTGATTTAAAGCTTTAGGAAGCTGAAAAATATCGTTATTAATGTGTTTCAATTCCTAAAAATTAATCAGTGTTTTTGCTATTATATGGTTTTTATAATAATCACTATCCAATAAGAATGTGAGAAAGATGCATCATTCAGAATGTCGAGTCACACTCGACATAGGAGCGGAAAGGGTTCATTTCATGTTTGGTCATGTGTACCTTTTAAGAAACATATGAATAGTTAATGGGGGGAAAGATGTCTGCAGAAATATAAGGGAGAGAGAAAGAAGAACAATAGAAAGAATTCTTCTCGAGCTGATGAGATCGGCTGCGTGGAAGATATACAAGTTTAGTCCGAGCGTTATAATAAATTAGGCGCGTACACACTTGCGAGCCGAATGGTTCGCGAGCAGCAGATTCGCAAATTGGGACGGGGCGGACGAACTGTTCACAAACCGTTCGTGGCGATCCAAACAATGTCGGTTTTTTGGCGAACACAAAGGGATTCGCAGTTCACATTGGGATGTGTCTGTGTGTAGTTCGCATTTTAATGCGAACCTCCAAGGTCGAATCCTTTATTTCAGCTAGAAACGGAAGATAAAAAAAAAAATCTCGAGTCTAAGCTCTTCCCAAAACCTCCTCCTCCATTGGCAATTGACAAGTGATGATTAATGGTTCGCTCCTCGCGGTTGGTTCGTTGCGAAAATAATTTCAACGAACATTTCGCGAACCGTTCGGCTTGCAAATGTAAATGGGCCTTAAATTTTGAGGGTTAGAGCTCGAGTGAATAAGTTCGCTTTCGATCCTGAATCTTTACTGCAGCTGTTTCGTTTGAGACTCTTAAATACATATCTCCTAGGAAATTGGAGACGAAGGAATAATACCTTGGAATAATCTGTAAAGATTACAAGTGTTAAAATCGCATGACAAAAAGCAAAAGTCCATGTTAGCTTTCTTCTTTAACGAATTCAAAGATTTTACCCATTTTGAGCTGCACAACAAAAGATTAACCATGAAAAACATCTTAATTGTAAACGAAATATTTAACCATTTAACTGATTACCCTGTACGTCACACGCAGGACAAGATTATCAATAAGCAATGTATACTACTACCTAGGGATCCGGCAATTTTGAGGACCACTCGAAGACTCGAGATTTTTTTTTCTCGGTATTTTCAGGTTAATCTAATTTTGTGCTTTCAGATGATTTACAAAGGTGCTCGAATGTATTCAAATTAAAATCAAGTATCGTTTAAATTTTCAGAATATTATTCTTAAAATGTTTTTCATTTTTTCAAATTCGCTTACAGATTTGTCTGGTGCAATGTTTTCTGCAGCAGCTGATTGACTCAAGAGTCCTGGTAAAGATTTTTTTAGAATATTTAAAATGTGTTGAAAAGCTTTTTTACCATTTTTCTTATAACTACTTTTAAATGTCAGGGGTGAAAACAGAAAATATACAAAAAAGAGGAGTAGTTACATTTTTACGTGAGTAGTGACATACATTAAGAAAGAGAAAAGTAAACACTTATTAATGAATGATTTATATATATTAAATATGGTCTTGCCATGTATGAATTTTTTCAATCACAAATACTTATTTTTGACATAAAATCAATATTTTTTACTAATTTTCTTAAAATATATACAATTAATAAATAATGTTTTATAATATCAATAATTTTTTATAAAATACATATAATAAACCTAAAATATAAATCAGATTTTATAAAAGAAAAAGGCACAAAAGAGTCTTGAATAAATCTCAGTTTTATGAATAATCACAAATTAACTATGCCTTAACCTCTTAACTGCCGTAAATGAGTTAATTCAAATAGTTCTTTTTATGCAAGCTTATTTTTTCGTGTCATGTTTTCAAACATAGATTTAATAGTTTGGCAGCGACCATTCTGTTTTGTTTTACAGCGCTTTCACGGGTGATAATATCAGTTCTTATCGCAGACAGAATTAAATATATTAATGACAGAAATCACAATTTTTTAATTCTTTCGCGTAGACAGACATTAGCGAATTCGAATTTCGTGTAGTTAGCGCATTCGATCTTCGAGTTCCGGTATGCTATGCCGAACACTGGGAAACGAAATGGCGTGATGAATACTATTTAGAAAAAATATCGTCTATAACCTGAAAGAAAAAGATGTGGGGATAAATTTCTTAGAAATAACCCTCTAATCCAAGGCCAAGAGAAAAGACTAAATCCTTGCCTCCAATCCACATGATCAGTCACAATGAGACACACAGCCCGTGATGGGACGTCATTTTCTTCCAGTTCACTCCCTTCGCCGTCCTCCCCTGGGGAATTTGGTTTTATATCCTCGGAAGTGAATAATAAAAAAAAGCGGAATATTAAAATGTAAAAGAAAAAATGACAGGAGGCTGTCTTTTTCAAACAGCTGCTGCTGTTAAAGATAGAGATTAAATTAAAATCAATAACAAAAATACAGTTTTAGAAGTTTTGGAGGAGAATGAGGGAGCCACGAAATCTACAATGCCTAAGGGCCCTTTATAAGGCTTGGTGTGGCCATGGTCATACTGGTATCGAACTGTTCACATTCCTACATTTATAAACTAAAATTAAACTATAGAAGTTATTATTCGATACAAAAATTGCCTGGAATCTACAAACATTTCAAGATTTCCATAGACACGTAGTTGAAAATTACGAAAGTACATTTCCAAAATAGAATCCGTCATCTAATTGGATGGTGGGGAAAACTAAGCAGACAAGTAGTTAAGAAAGCTTCTGACCATTAAGACCTTGACCATGACTTTTTTCGTCGAATTTGAACCGGTATTATAATTTCAATTCTATTAAATACTTGGGCCCTAAATAGGCAAATAATGTTGTAATGATGTAAATGTGGTGTTTGAAATCATTTATAAGAGAAAGCGCTTCGTGATTACAGTTAGAGAACAAGTGTTTAGACTTGGGTATCATCAATTAATTACACAGGTTTGAGATGAAAAAATTGTCTTAAAATAACGAGTATTTCTTATAGTTTTTTCGGTGCTAATTACTAAACAAATAGTTTAAAAATTCCATCACGTGCAGTTTTGTTACAAATTACAGATCTAATATGTACGTATTTTGCATATTAAAGAGCAACATACTATCTTTTATATGAGCTTATCAAAAATATTTATAGATTTTAAATAATAGTTTGCTCTATATCAATACTATCCAAGAAAGAATAAACTATTTATTGATTTAAGAATTTCTTCTAAACTGCTAAACTGTCTGTTAAACACAGCAGTAAAGCCAGAGAACACAAGTTAAAACCGGATCACTAGCTTGTTGGCACATGTCTGTCCCTCCACCCCTTCCATCTCTCCTCCCTGCCATTCTCCTCTATCAGTGTCTTTCTTAATTCAGTTCCACTTTTGTATGATTCCTAGCTTAAAGTAGAATTGCTTTTTACTTTCAATTTGTATTGCGTTGAGAGAAATGGTTTCCATAGAATGTGTTAATTCACTGGATACTTACATTTTTGGTAACTATAGGATAAAAAATTAAACTATTCAGAGTTTATGGAGAAAGTGTACTTAGGTTATTTGCATCCTTGAGGCCCACGCAAAGTTTGTTCCACTTGTGCAGGAGAATTAAGGCAATGGTTTCAAGTTAAAATACAAAATTTTCGGTTTTGTATAGCAATGGTTTGAAGAGTCTGAATATCATATTGATGTTTACTATTTTTGTACATGCAACGTAAAAGGTTTCAATTAAAGAACAAAAAGAAGATTTTTTGTCGTAAAATCCCATCTGCTAAACACCTTATCCGTCATGGACTTAGTATAGTGGATTCGTCCCCTCCAGATATTTTAGAAAATACCACTTCCTATGAAATTGGGCCTTATAAAACAATTTGCAAAGCATTTCCAAGAGAAGGAGAATGTTTCAAATACCTTTGTAAAAGAGTTCCCGGGTTTTATACGAAGCAGAGTTGAATGAAGAGGTATTTGTAGAACCTGCCATCAGAAAACTGATGAATGAAAATTATCAGCTCAAAATGGAAGAAAACGGGAGGAAAGGAAGAAAATTTTGAAACTAGTTGTAACTAGCTCTCTTGGAAACCAAAGAGACTCAAATTAGATATAGATTGTTGACGAAATGTTAGCAAATTTCAAGATATTAGGAGTAATATGAGCTAAAAAGTTCATTTTCTCCATTCGCACCTGAACTATTTCCCTGGAAATTTAGATGCAATCTGTAAAAAGCAAGGTGAAAAATTTCATTTAGACATAAAGGAAATGGAAAGACGATATCAAGGAAGGTGGGATATCAGCATGATAGCCGAATATTGCGGGACGTTGAAAACAGACAATCCTCGGCGAGTTCAGTAGAAGAAAATCGGAAAAAGAATTTTCGAGAAAGAGAGAAAATGCTACTGTAAGGATTTGTAATTTTCTTTTACACACCCATTGATCATTTAAATCATAACAGAGCTAGATTATAAAGGTACAATTTGTATTTATGAGGAGATGAAATAAAAATAAATGTATCAAACTATTCTGATTTAAGCTATTTCCTCCAAAATGTGAAATCGTTTTGTGAAAACTCCTTTCGTGATGGGGAAAAAAAAATGGATTTCATTTTTTGCAGGCCTGTGTTATTTTAACAAATGAAAAAAAAAAAAAAACCCTTAAGCTGTTTTAAAGTTATTAAGAAAATATTTTTATTACATCCTTCAGGAAGGAAATTTGTTTGTCTACAGTTTACTATATAATAATATAGTAAACTATACAGTTTACTATAAAAATTTTATTAAAATAACTTAAACATAATGTTGGGGGATTTTATTTTGTTTTGGTGTAAATGTTGTATAGATTGGACTACAATTAGTTGCTTAAATTGGACTGTTTAAATCAATGCGACTGTTATTTTGAAGCAGAAGAATAGCTCAGAAAGCAGTTATAATCACTAGTAGTCCTTATAAATTGGAAATGCAACAAGCCAAAGCAAAAATATTAATAAAAAGACATTATGATATCAAATGTTGGTTCAAAAAGAACAAAAGCTAAGTTTTGTATCGTATGTGAGGAAACGGAGGAAGAAGAGGAACCGATACTGTGCATAAAATGCCACACTTGGGTTCCTTCATTGTGTACTAGTGCGAATTGGAGAACCAAAAATATTATAACTGTAATCGTACGAAGTTGGTGATCCAATTCAGGAAACCAATGGTTCAACCTAAGAAACCTGTTTCCTTAATTGGACCGATGACACAATTTTTTAAAGCTGTTTTTTTCCTACTTTAAAGTGTAATTCATTAAAAGTTAATTGCATTGTTCTGAAGGCAAATAACTGCAAAAAAAGTCTACTAAAATACTTTTAATGAAAAATAAGTAATAGACTACAAAAAAACACACCTATTACTTGTTTTTCATAAAATTACTTCTGCATCACTTTACATTAAAAATTGTCCAGGTAGTCCGAATTCGGCAGTAGGTCTACATATCAAATAAAATGAAGCATTCATTTAAAAGACACGGTAAGAAATTTGTTCGAGACTAATTGCCAAGCCGAGTGTCGTTTGGGAAATTTAAAAAGGATAAAACATTCGAAATTCAATGAGCTTCGCTGGTTACGTCTGGTCTTTAAAATAACAAGCTAGGTCATGATTTAGTAAGGGCGTTATATACGAGATGATATGCACTGTAGTGCAATTTTGCAACGATTTGAACTGAAACTATCAATGAAAGGTACTCACGTTAAAAAAATAATGAAAATTTTCAATGTAAACACCAAAGTAACTTTTAATTTATTGCAATAAATTTTTCAGCCAGCATCCTATACGGGGAAAGCTGTTTCAAATTTAGATTGAATGTGCAATCCACTCGCCATTGAATGCGGAATAAGAAGACACTTTGCACCCTCTTCTCTTAATGGAACTGTCGCAGCTTTTTATATCCGAACCAAGTCATTAAAAGCCTGTAAGTCAATCAGTCCACAGATTGTCTAAAATGCGCCTTCTCCTTTTATGCTGCTTCTATCCTACCAGCTGTTATCTACAGAGGGTGTTTGGACATTTTTAGACGATTTTTATGGTATTTACAGAAATATTTTGCATAATTTTTTTGTGTTTCAAATGTTCATTTTGATAACTCTTACTCTTAACAATCTTTCTACATCGTAACTTCCATGACAGTTACGTCTTTTGTCGTATGGGAAGATATATTTTGCCCCATTCCTCTTGAACATCTTTCCAAGGTCTAGGTCGACGTCTGGATTATGCGCTTTTTAAAGGTCTAAAAGCGCAAAAATCCATGGGTCAGGAGATTTAGGAGGAACATCAATAAATGGTATAATGCCCATTTTTTGCTCTATTTTTTACAGGAAATTAACAGCGCATTGTGATGTGTGGTTGCTTGCTTTGTCTTGATGCAGTTCTACTGATTGATGCCATTGTGGGTTAAGAGATGGTATTTCATTTTGAAGACTGGAGATAAAATATTTTCCTGATAGTATGTAGAGTTGATCTTAACATTTCTCCACTCTCTTTACTTTTATTTTGTCATTATTTGAAAAACCAGCAACAATCATAAATCACTTAGAAAAACTTTCTTTAGATTCTTTGAACCATGCTCTGGGATCTTTTCTCCTCTTTGATGATATTAAATTGAAAATTTTTTTTCTCCTTGAAGTCATTTAAATAGACCCAAGGTCCATCTATTGTTTCAACATTTTTTTTCAATTTATTCCGGATTGAAATCAGTGTTATTAATTTTGTTAAAGTTGATACTGAGCATTTTAATGATTTTTCAACGAAATTTTAGCTTGGAGGATTTTTTTTAGCGTTAAATATCTCACCTTCGCAACATTCGAAGAACTGATTTTTTTACTTGGATACGTATGTGGAACAATTTTCCACTTGAAGTCAGACTTTGACGATTGTTTCCTATCTTATTAACAATATTACTTAGCGTGGCTTTAGATATCGAAAAACAATGGCTTTCACAGCATATTTGAATTACTGAATAAGAATAACTTTCTTTGGAAAGAACAAAAACGTAGTCTTTCACCCATCGTTTCTTTAATAGCGCCCTTTTGCGTGTAAACAAAACTTTAAGGTAACAGACTTATTTTTCAAAAATGTAATTGTTGTGAAAATTCTTTCACGCCGACGACTTTTTCCTACAGCGGAACAAATTCGTCTAAAAAATGTGCGAACAGCCTCTGTATATACAGCCTCTTATTTACTGCGTGTGTTTCTAATGTACACTAGTTCCAATCTAAGAATGGCCATTTGGGCGATGATTCGCTAAGGATGGAGAGTGATAATTGATAGAGAATAACGAATGGATAATATTGAAATCTCAATTATCTTTTAATGAACCGTTTTCAAGTTTGAAAAAGGAAGTTTTTCATTCGCGACTGTTTTAATTTTACTAGAAATACTTTTTTAAAATTTATTCTAATAGTTGTCTTCTTGTTCCTAGTAGGAAAATTTTTGTTGTCATCTAGGAGATATTCTTGGGGGGTCCTTTTATATTTTCTATTCTTTATTTTATTTTCTTATAAAAAATTAAGATTTATTATCAACTTCTTAATCGTTTAAAAAAGCAACTTATTTTTACATTGAATTATGAACTGCACTTTTTCTCCTGCTTTCAGTCATGCTTTACTTATGTTTAGGCGTATTCTGTACATTTTCTCGCTGATGTTTATTATTACGTTCTCAAATTGATTAGGAAAAAAAATATACATGAATAATCGAATTTTTCAACACTTTCCAACTGTATTAATTTTCTTTCATTACATATTGTGAAGAAAATGTTAAATGTTGTCAATTATGAGGCAGTCACTTCACGTAAAGTCATGGTAAACGTCAATGTTGTCTTAGACTGTATTGTTACGTCACATCATTTTTCCTCCCGTAAAGAAAGCATTGGCTTTCAAAATAAGTTCGTAAATGATATCCCTTTTGTTTGTTGTGCTTCATAAAATTATTTTCCTTTAAAACATGCTTCAAAGATCAGTTTACCTTATCTTTTAAGCGTATATTAACTATACATCTCAACGCTAAAGGAATTAACTTTCAAAAGACTAAGGGAATAAATGAAAACATTCAAAATAAGTCAAAGGACAGAAACAAGGCGCAAGAATGGATGATTCTATGGTTAGAACGTAAAAAAAAAATAACTACTGTCTCCAGATGGACAAAATAAGATTGCCTTTGCAAATTAATACTAAGAATTAGCATGTAGGAAAATTAAATATTAAAAAAAATTGTTTGAAAAATAAGAAGTTGTGGAATTAACAACAAGCACAGAAACTTGCTTTCTCTCTTTCTGAAATAATCGAAAGGGATAAAATGTAGTCAACAAACGTGAAAATTTCACAAATCAACAGAATTAAGTGTTTGGAATGAATATAAAAAATAATTTTAATGTTACCTAACATTTGTAAAACAAACAATTTTTTTCGAAAATAATAATTTAAAGTTCAATTACTTAAATTTCTTGAATTGTTGTCTTTTAGCATGATAAGTATATGCTAACATACTTTCTGTAAATTGCATGAAGCAACAATCGTTCTAAACGATCTACAGTGCACACACTAAAGTTACTTCTTGCGAAGTAGACGCTCACTAAGAAAGTTTTTCAAAATTTTAATTAAAAATAAATCGAAAATTTAATGTTTTCCCTCATTACTGCAACGACTGATGCAATCGAGCCAGACAAAGACAAAACAGACGAATTAAGAGTAAAACATTATATGCTACGATGTTTCGTATTAGAGTTTCGAATTTCGTTTAATTTTTTATGGTCTGTGCAAAAAATGAGTAGGAAAAAAATCAAGACTTTTGTGACCTCTTAGAATAAACTAAACTGCCAATCAAACTGATGTACCAGAGTGCATAGTAATACATCAGATTTTGAAATATGATTAATTTATTACAACAGAGAAGCTTCAGGGTGACCTCTCGTAAATCTTCACAGTTTGCAGTTACAAAACAAATGACGATGTCGCAGAATGGAAATTAAAATCCAATTTCCACACTATTAAAGCTCCTGAAAAGTGCGCAGAATTTTATTTGAAAAATTTCGAAATACTTTTTTGTTCAAGATCAGCTTCAAAGCGGAAATCTTAATATTTAGTTGAACATGTTCTTCAAAATCTCCTTGTAAAAAAAATCTGCGGGTTATAAAGTTTCGTTCATTTTTCAATTAATATTGTTTATACTCTTTAAAAAAAAATCATTCCTCAGAGCTTGAATTAATTCAGAGATCGAAAAATAATTACTTGCTTGAAGTTTAAGCACGATTGCCAATATCCACAGTTGTTTTCGGTGTATAATTAGTTTTCTTCTAAGGACGACCTCCTCCATAAACAGTATGAAAGCTAGAAATAACCATTTGCTTTGAAACTATCCTATATTGTAAAGAAATAAATAAAAGGGCAGCTACCCCTGATTGCTATGCGATGAAATACGCATCGGGTTATGATCTACTTACCTCTGTCCCATAATAATAGCAGCAGTTGATGAATTTAATTTGTCCCATAATAATAGTAGCAAAAGAAAATAAATATAGAACGCAACATTTATTAGCAAAATCTAGATTAAATTAAACAATAAATTTAAAATATTACACTTAATTTTTATTTTGAGTGTTCAGATAATTTCTGAATTTTTCAATAATTTCGTTACTGCATTTTAAACTTGTAGGTAGAATCCCTTGGCTGCGAGGCTTTGCTTTCCATGTATGTGTGAGCTTAATGAACTGGACCATCGCAACTCGATCTTTGCTTGAAAACTGTCTTTTTTTCATCTTGCTTTTACAATGGGTTGATATTCAATTGAAATAACACGATTGATTTCGATCAGCGGATGAAATTAGAAAAATTGTTATAATTCGTAATAATTAGGTTAACAAAAATTCTAAGATGCGTCAAAACAAATGACAAATGTTATGAAACATTGATTTTGATTGAAGGCTTCGCAAATTTCGCGCTACCACATAACTTATAGCTGCATTCGCCAATAATTTCCGTTTATATATTCATTTGCTACTATTATTATGGGACAGAGGTAGTATATAATAACAGCTTCTCTTGATGGAGACCCATTTAGAAAGCCGAAAATAGCTTTTCTGAAAATAAAATACTGCTCATTCCATTCTTATCTTTTGCTGAAAGAATTCTGTTTTTATTTTGAAAGATAAAAAGCATTAGTTTATGAAAACTTACATTTACCCTAAAGAAGAGAATTTTAAGAGCAATCTTAATTTTTCTCAAAATTCTTTTTATAGCATTTTGAACTTTGCGAATGACCATTCCATAACAGCAAACATCAATATTTGTAATTAACAAACATCAATCAAAATATAGCATACAGAAAAGAAAAAGAGACACAAAAATTAGTAAATTCTGAAACAATTCCAAATTTCATCGACGATGTCGGGTAAACATCAATTTAAACAGTTACACGAACTTCAAATTTCTTGCCAGCCAGCGAGTCTTGGCGAGTAACTTTCCCATATTGTAATTAATATTCATGGGAAATTGTAAGTTTCTCAACAGTTCTGATTTTCTCTAGCCGTACGTGATAATCACTGTTTCTTCTAGAATTTTCTTTTGCTCATCTTACGAGGCATAGAACTGCAAATCATACACGATTTATTTGTCTCAAAACGCTATCTATCTTCAAAAATAATCTCTGAAGCTTTTCCTTTTCTCTGTCTTATATCTCATCTTCGTATTACATTTCCTTCGCTCCATCGGAAAACGATTTTTGGTAAAAGCAGGCAGAGGATTATTTACTCATCCCCCTCCACCTCCACACAATTGTAAACTTCCGTCTTATTTACGCAAACATCCGACTGACTGAACCGGAAGAGTATCGTTATCTTCATTCTACTTTTTTCTCAGAATTTTTAACAAATTAATACGAGATCAGTACCTTCTTCCGCTCATTTTGTTTTATTAAAAAGAAATTGATTTTTTAAAATATTCAGTTCCTCTTCACTTTGTCAAAAGAGCATGACTTAACTGAAATTCTAAAATAAATATTATCAAGATTATTTAATGGAAGACAAGTTGACTCTATTTAGTTGGAAAATGTAAACTTGTACACTAGTTTTAACTCGTTTCTAAAAATTCTTAATAAATTTATATTATATTTTGATGTAATGATCGGACAATTGCGTTTTTTACTTCAAATCAATGCAAATTCCATTAAAACTTACAGTCAGATTAAAAAAATAAACGTGAGAGTTCTGTCAAAAAAAATTCCGCCGAAATGTATGTTCTGAACTGAAATATCTCAAAATTACAAAGATTTTTAAAGTATCAAGTAATTTCGCGCTTATAATTTTAAAATTCATATTATTTTAAAATTTCTTTACAAAGTAGCAATTCACTACCCGTCCCTTTCTTTTTTGAATATCTAAAAACACCTTAGCAAGAGAACACTCAGGTTTCATTTTCAATTTGACTTTCATTCATCCCTCTAAAAAAATTGAGCAAATGAATGGGGAGGCAAATGAGGCATCGTAAAATCTACAGAGTAATGAGAAGGCCAAATGGAACATTGGTTTGAAAACTTGCACCACCACCACAGCCTACTGAATTGGTTCATGATGAGTCACGTGTGCCAGCTCTGCTTCAGTTTTTCAATCCCCCTTAGGGGTTAAAATCTAACTGTCGATTACATGATACAGAGAAAATGGCAGTGATATTGATTGCACCATAGTGTAGTATAATGGCTAGTTCATGCTGGTTTGAAGACAAGGGTCATAGGACAGCCTGCTAGGTTTAAGACCTGCACCACAATAATATTGTAAAGAATTCTCTCAAACATTTTAGTTTTGCATGAATCGCAAGCGATTTCCTCACAACCAGTTATCGATGAAGGCCACACTAAGTGGGCCGTTTTATCTCTATATTATCAATTCAAGTACGAATTATCCTATGAAAATTGCCAGAAATAATTTCAGTCCCTATTCTCCTATCTGTAAAATATTCAATCGTTAGAGTGAACTTGTCCCAAAAGAGCAAGTCGGTAATTACCCGGGCTAAGCAATTGTTAGATTCACCTCCCGCTTGCGCCCGAAGTTTCGCCTCAGCCGCCTCGCCAAAAGGCATCTAAGCTGGTAAAGTCACTTCACCACTAGTCACCAAATTGGCGTCCAAGCATTCTTATCTACCAGGGTGAAAAACAGACACGCAAGTCTGAACTAGGCGGGACAAAGGTCTCAAAATATATCCAAGATTCATTTCCTACTATCTTTTAGATGCCTCTTGGCATTCCGCCTTATTATACTGCGCTCATGTGTCTGCCACTTACAGTTCATTCATTGTGCCAGACATAAAGGAAAATCTGAAATACAAAGTCAAAGGGATAATTTACTCTATGTTCGCAGATTTCGAAACATGCTCACAAAAAGCGATATTCTAGTTATTATTGTACTGCATATGTTTCCAATTTATTTATTTCAAGATTTGTTTCCGACAGCAATAAAATCAATCAACTACAATATGGATAAGTAAAACTTTAAGCTGTGACTAATAAGAAATTGGTACACAGCAAATTATATAAAGGAATGAATAACAGTGTATAAAACATGACGAAACTTTAAAATTTGATCTTGTGTTCAGTACTTCTGAAGTTAAATCGTTGACTAGTTAGATTTACTTCAAGTTAAAAACCAGCAAAGCATTCAATGTAGCTAGTTTGACAAACAGGCAGTAAAAAGTGAGGATATTAGATTCTACCAAAAAGAAAAAAAAAATATCACAGTTTCTATTAATTGTCAGCAGGAGAAAAATGCCTAATTATAGAAACTACAAAAAAAAAAAATTTTAAAGTATAAGATCAAACCTTTTAAATTCAAACAAAAAGAAATTCAAACGATTTTAAAAGCAGATGAAGTACTGCGCAGGCATGACTACCAATGAACTACGGAATAAAGTGGGAAGTGAATGTCAAAGCAATAACATTGGCACACACGGTTAATGATTTGATGCAACAATGAGAGTGGTTTGAAATATATAACTCAATGATAAAAATCCCATTTGTCACAAATTATGTTTGATACATACAAAATTTATTAAAATCAGAGAACTGGTATAATTGAAAAGTCATTTTAACATTGGGACTACGATTTCCTCCCTATAAGTCAGGAAGAAATTTGATTCACACGCCAAAACATACAAAAAAATTTTTATGGAATCTCTATATCTCCAAACTACATATGTTAAAACAATTAATGAAGGTCCGGTCGCGTTGTATACTATCTTTGTGCGTTCATCGGGAGTGAATTGTCCCATTTAGAAATGTTCTTATTCAGCGCACTTATAATCTTCAGAGTACTGATCAGTGAAAGTTCATATAGATAAAATGTTCCAATTGGCCTTGTTATGGGTGACTTTAATGTATATGTCCAAGGAATGAGAAAGCGTCCGGTTCATCAGAAGCATTTTGATTTGGACGGGTGCCAACAAATTTATCCTAGTATACAGAATTCATGTATATTGATTAACTTTTGCAAACATTAGTCCCAGGTATTAAATTATGCATGTACTTTTCATATCATCGATATATCCACAGAATTTATAACATATCCTCCCCTTGAAATTCAAAACAAAGGTGACATTGTAATGTATTTTTTATTAAAAATGAAACATTTTTCATTTATGACCTGGTTCATTTCACATTTCTTAATTTTTCCAGCGTTAGTATTTTCAAACAAAGAGAATTGAGTAACCTTCGAGCAAACAGAGGAAGGTGGGAGGACTTCAGGTAACAAGGAACTTCGAGGAGCAAAAGAGATGAAGCAGGTAAAGTCTACCATTTAACATCAATGACTGTTCCAGAAAGAACCAACACCAAATCCTTTTTTTTTTTTTTTTAATTTGGGATATTGTGAGAAATAATTCTCGTGAAATATTTTTGAAGTGTGGAAAGCGCTCTAAAACTTGCTTAAGTGTAATTAACTGGGGGTGGGAACTTTTGTATTTTGAAAAGTTGAGTTATGTTTTTCTTTGTTGTTTTAGAGCTTTATATATGTCAGAGTGCAAGATCGGACAAAACTGTAGATTTTTCTAATTGAACTCCACAAACAGACATTAATCTTTATAGAGGAAGGTTGCCAATTTGGAAACACCACTGCATTTTTTAATAGGCTGTTATAAGCAAATGTAATTTTAATGAAACACGAACCGGTAGGGTGTTTTGCAGTCAAAGTAAGTGAAGAAAAAAAAATAGCTTCCAAAATTGTGTACGTGTTTCCTGATTAGACCACCTATTTAAGCACAATTAAGAAAAAAAATATTTTTGATTCTCAGGAATTTACACCAGCTCACAATGTAGGAACAAAGAAATTATGACATTTATGCATGGGTACAAATTCTTCTTCATCCCCTTTATTTCCTCACATCTGAGTAACCTTAATTTTGGATTTCTTTTTGAACCAACGTTTAAATGTGTTTATGTCCTTTTATTATTTTTATTTATTAATTTATTGTGGCTTATTCCAATTCTAATTTATAGGACTGCCAGTGATTGTACCTTCCTCCTAGTTCAGAGATAATAGTTTCCATCGATTTAAAACAGCCCGACTCGGAGTTTGCTCATTGTCGATGACATCTAGACAGCTTTTAGATGGAAAAAAAAACCCTCTGTATCTTTAAACTATTTTAATGGAATTATTATAAATAAATAGAGATGACAAATTTTCTATCAGGGGATATAAAAACATATTTACCTAACTGAAAACAGCGTAAGGCATTTTTTTGTTAAAATAGTGAACAGTGATACCGTAAATCTAAACACCTTGATCTGTTATACATCAGCATTTTCTCAAAATGGTTGTACACTTTAAATTTGCATTTTACAATATAATTTGTTTTCTTTCCCAAATATTGCCAAGGAATTCTAGTTATGACACCGTTCAAATCAGCATGTTTCAATTCAGAGGTGACTCTCACAATTTTATAGATAGAATATTAAGATATCTTCCCACTTGTTCTGTATTAACTACAGAGATGTTGGCTGACACTCAGGTAACCAGAGGAAGAGCAGAGAATGCCTGGGCAGACAATGGAATTTAATAAAGTTACACAGTAGAATCCACACAGGTGATATGGCCCGGTTTTATCCAGGAAATGCCTCCCCAAGCAAATCCAACTGTGTACTGTACCACGGTAATCATGAGCGCAGGAGTTACCTAGGTTAGCAGGAGAGGTGAATTGGCAGACCCTAAAATATAATTTTAAACTTTATTAATAATAGAGAAAAAAACGCAGAATGTAGCCTACAAAGGGAGTTTGAATTCGTTTACATAAAATTCAGGATTACGTTCTGTAATTAAAATACAAAATAGTAATAGATGATCTTAAGCAACCGAAAAAAATCGTCATCCAAAGAACTACCTTTAGTTCAGTTAGTTGTACTGTACTGAGCTTCAATATTTTACAAAACTGAGATTGTATTTTGGAGGGAAGGAGCAGAATATGGAGGAAGGATTTGTACATGAAATAGAGGATACTTTGCATATACGCATGGGCTCAGCTTGGACATGAATCATGTGCCCTTTTATAAGAGCACCATATCTTCAGTTACAGCGACTTTTAGACAGTCATGGACTTTTCATGCAGATTGATGTTCAATTCAGGCGTTGGTTTGCGTTCATCACAATTTGGGTGTTTTGATTCTTTTTTCTTTCTAGATTCTTTTATTTACCTTATGCATGAATTTGATATTCACATGGACATAACAAAGTGAATTTAATGAATAATTGTGATAGATATTCAACCCGTTTCTTTAACTTGGCTTTGCATGTCCTGTTTTATTGTCTGTGAAGGGTCCCTAATGGGTCAGAAACTTAGATCTAGCAACATCAATTTATGAAGTGCAAACTTCACTTATTCTCGATGCAAATGCACATTTCATTTTATTAATAAATGCGTAAGAATACATTTCTAATCCAAAAGAATTCGTATTCATATATTCATTTCTTCTTGGATATATTTCGTATATTACTATCTTAAAGCGTTGTTTTACAATTTCAAGAATCAATTGAAGAATGAAAAAAAGGAAAGAAAAAAAACAGGAATATTGCCTTTTGCTTTCTCAACAATGAGAAATACACAAATAAATATTTGTTTCAACAATGAAAATTAGTTTGAATTTATTGCAACAATGAAAGTATTACTTTAAATCATCTGCAAAATTAAATTTATAAATTTATTAAGAGGAAAATTTTACAACAATACATATCCATTGAAAGGTAATTTTTTTGCACTTTCAGATGAGTATAGCAAAACCCAGTGGCAGAATACTTTTCAACAGTCTGGCAGGTTGGGTCTAAATAGTCTGAATAGTTACTACATGATTATAAATATTTTTTGCTTTTTTTTTCAAAATACTTAGGTATCAACTTACAACTATTGAAATACGACAAATACTCCAATTAAAGAATAATATAATCTTTATTATTGGGTATAATATAACTGTATGGATTAATAAAATAAAACATTTGAAAGATTAATAATCTTTTCTTTGAGAATATAATTAATAATGACTAAAATTATCAAGTTCTTCAAAACAATATTAAACATACAAATACTATACGAAGAAAGTATATTTAAGGAACTTTTCCGTTTTTAAGACACAACACTTGAGTGTCTGTTTGATGATTTTCAAAATATTAAATACATACTAAGCTCATATAAAATGATATTCTTCAGTATCGACTAAGATCTTCTTATTTAAAAATGTTAGCTGCCCTTCTGTTTACATAAAAAAAAAAAAAATAGTTTGTTAAAAAATGTCTTTCTTTGTATGTTTTTAATTTAAAATTAAATACAATGTTGTAACTTTTAGCAAACAAAAAATATAGAACTTAGCTAACGTTAATCCAATGTACATTTTAATGGTTTGTATACAAACCTGATACGTCAATTCTGACTAGCTAGGTAACATAAAGATTTCTGTATATTATTTGAACAAAGGAAGAGTAGAACTGTCATTCTCAAAATTCTTTATACAAGCTTTTACATATGGAATTTTGAAGAATTAATGAATAATAATGAATTTCATATTTCTTAACTAATACTTATTTAAAATTTTGCACCAATCTTTCTTAAGCTTTCAGCTTCTCATTCAATCGTCATCAATCAGTTTCAAATTTGTTCTTTTTTTTCCTCCATTTTAAAATGATTGGGTACAATGCATGAGATCAATCAGAAACTGGAGGTTTGACACATGCTGGTGTAAATATTACTGCTTTAAGTTTTTCGTAATAATGTAACGCAATCAAAACAACAGCAATTTTATCTACATAGTATGTCAAAGTAAAACCACGTGTTATTCCAAGAAACCAAAGCTCAGTGCAGAGTAGCAGCTAGAAACATCAGTCGTGACCAATGCCAGCCCCATAGGGGCACCAAAGCGACCTTAAGATTCAAATCACTCACTATGTATCAACTAGGGAAGCCTATATTCAGCACTAGGGAAGAAAGAGGGGGGAAACAGGAGAATAATTTCGGAGGGCGAGAGGATTGCATATTTTTTTAGCAATCGGAACGCTTATATATATAAATTATAAAGTTTTTGAAAGTCATGAATTAATAACTGATATTTCTTCATGATGGATTTAATTTTATGAGACACATGATAAACTTATTACAAAATAGTCTACAGATTGTTCCTCAAAATCTTTGACGTACCAGCGTATATGGTGCGTGGATTCTGCCACTGGGATCGTAAAAACAATTTTGTCTTAATATTTTACAGTTATTAAGAGAAAAATAAGTATCACATTTTTTTACAAAAAAATTTACAATCTAAAATGTAAAAAGGACTTCTGAGAGTGCACATTTCAATCTCAAGTATCTTTTGTACAGGTTCAGTAACTCAAGTTGGCAGTCTACCTGTAGAGCACTTAGCCACCTGGGAGACTGCCACATTCTCCTTTATTATTAGAAGAGATTATTTTATCTAATTATTTCAAGTAGAAATAAATAAGTTGTGTTAATAAAAATAAGAAGTGTCTTTTCATCATGTCCTTCTAGGCTTAAGTGAAGTGACAATCGGTAGAAATAGATTTATTCCGAAAAATAGGAAAGTGACAGAATTATCTTCACTGCCCCGTATTACCTTTAAAAAAATTGGCATTTTGTATAATAAATTAATCGAGTGTCACAATCATTACCTACAGACGAAAAAACAAGAACAGAACACTTATTAAAACCCTTAAACTTAAAGTTGAATGTGAATCACAAGAAAATTAAGTTTTTAATAATTAAGAATATTACTTTCAAATCAAATAAGCAGCAATGTAATACTTCAGATTATTATAAAATGTAGACTAAAATGGTGCATTTTTTGTAATAAAATTATGAATGTAGCTCTAAACTTCAGTATAAAAAAGTTTTTAAAAAAATTTTTTATGAAATTCGTGCGAGTACCCTTTCCTTTCTGGAGCTCAATGAGCTTCGTAAGAAAATATTTTCTTTATAATAAGTGGAGCCTAGAAAATGAATACCTGGTTAAATGAAATCGACGAAATACCAGTTTATCTAAACTAGACTTTTACACCTGGTCAGGTTTCGAGAATAACTGAATCTATCGCTGTATTTAAAAGAAAATTCTTAATTTCGGGACCCTCTTTCAGACTAGTACACCTTGCCTTTAATCCGCCCCTGCTGCGAACCATGTGACAGGTTTTTAAAACGTCTATTGGTACTGCTGACTGACCATTTCCAAAAGTGGATCTCATCTGCCGTATGTATATTCTACAATGATTTAAAAAAAAAGGAAAAATCGTTAAGAATTATTAAAAAGAATCGTAACTATGTGTTCGACTGAGATTTAGTCCTTGATTATATATCAAATTGACATTTTGTCCTAGTTACTAATTTCTAAAGTTTCAAAGAATAATGAAACTTTCAAATAAAGTAATGAAGTTTTTCTGTCTTATGCGTGTATAAGAGTACCATCATTTTATCTCGATACCTTTCAAATATACAGATAATAATGCTAATAAATGAATGATACGTTAGCAAAAAAAGTGCGTTATATCTCCCTGAATGGTGTTCAGCAGCAGCTAATCGCTTTAACCAAATGCGCATTATGATAAAAAAGAGAGAGAGAGAGAGAAAGTGATTGCCTTCGTATTCAGCTATTTCTGCCTTGTAAAACAGCCCGGTACTCATCCCACACTGGCATGAGATTCTTCTGAACGATTTTACCTTTGATCTCTGCGAGTTTACGTAACCTATAGCATAAAAGCGCACACTTACTGGGTTCGTCTTTGTCGTAAAATAAGCTTGATAGGTGGCCATTGCAAATAGTGATCGTGGGGTGCACATAGGAGTGAAATTGGACAAAGGGTGGATTGGGTGTAAATACTCCCCTCGCTTTCACTTCGCTACTGCTTTTGTTGCTTTCTTCTTTCACATACATGGGGTATTTCTTCTTTTTCTTTGGGGGGGGGGGGCCCGAGGTTACACAAAATGATTTCTTTCTTATCTGCTCATATTAACGATCGATATTAACTAAAAAGTTAGCATTTAAAAAAAGACAAATAAGTTATTAATAGGTAAAATTTTATTTACTACAAGAATTCTAAATCTTCATTTAGGAAAAGACCCCTAAAAATTAGTGACCTCTCCAACTTTATATGCGTAGGAAAATAAAATAAACCGATTTAATGCATTTAGATTAGAAATATTAACTAAATACTTAAATAATAATACTTTGAGCTTATATTTGTTATTAATATTGAATATGAAGAATAGGTTCATGGCTCTAAATCTTTGACTCCACAAACACCCGAGTCCAATTTTTTTTAGAGAAAGTGAAAATATCAGGGTTTAGATTCTAACCAACTGAATCTGATCAGTATTCGACGAGTTTTACATTTTGATTCCTAGGGTTTAAAATATTCGATACATTTTGACATTCCAGTTTTAATAACTAAAGCAAATTTGGAATTTTTTCATTGTTATGTGGTCACTAAAAAACTTCATTTGTCGGCTCGCATTTCTTTATTATCAAAATACCTGCGAGACTAAAGACGGTTTAAGGTTTTTTTTTTCTGTGTGTATGTCTGTGTTTGTAAATAAATGAAATAATTTGATTTTATTCTAAAAATTTTTAAGGGTAATTCTTTGAAAGTGCCGGTTCACTGACTTTTCGAAAATACTAACCATTGTCCCATTTCAGATTTCTTCTCACCACCTACCAAATATCTTTTATTTATTTTCATTCTTTGAATGACTTCTGGAATTTATTCCAAATAAGTAATACTCCTAGCTTGCCAAGATAGTTAGAAACTAAAAAAAGGGGATCGAAAGTGTGTAACGAGAAAATATTATTTTTTTTTTATAATTAATAGAAACATAAATCCATTTCGGATTAATTGGCAAATATCAGCAGAAAATGTTTGTAGTTATTTATTTATTTTTATTTATTTAAAAATCAATGGATTCTACCCCCAAATTTAAGCAATTTCTTTAATTCATTTTGCATCTTATACAGTTTTAGCCTTTCATGACAAGAATGTCAAAATTTTTAATTTGCGGTCATTTTAGTGACGTCAGTCTACAACATCTTTCCACAGTTTTAGTAACTTTATTCCTAAAATGAATGATTCTGAAGACAGGCCAACAAGCTCTCTAATAAAGTCGTAATTCAGCCGCCGTTGTGTAATATTTCGGTCACAGCTGTGACGCATATTAGTTATAAGTGATTTAGGAGTTAAAGATATTAAGGATGATTTAGATGATTTAGGAGATGATTAAGGAGTTTCACAATTCTCTTTCCACAATTTTGGTAACTTATGTTTGGCGCAGTATCACCAAATAATAGCCTTTGCATCATAAAACCCAAACAAACCTAACAGAATTTATTCGAAATATCAGACACAGAAGAATAAAAAATAAAAGGCGAATAGAGAATTTGTGTGACGTCACCTGACAAGTGTAAGTGAACATGTCACCAACATCCAATTCCATACTGTCTTACGTAGTGATGTAAAATCTTCTATTACTCCTTCAATATAGGAAGTGGATTACAAAATTAAATTCGAGTGGAACATTGGGCATGTATCATGTGGCCATGAGCTGACTGCATTACGGCATTTACATTACAAATAAATTAATACATGCATTTGCCTACTTTTATAATTAACATTATATGTATTTGTTAACGGAATATTTTTATTTTAGTTTAAATTAATTGTCTTCGATTTAAAAAAAGGGATTTTACCTATTTTCGCTCTTATTTTGATCCTCCTTAACGAACCATACACAACAGTAATTGTAATTCTGTTTTAAATTGAACGAATATGCAGAATTAGTTTAGCGAAATTGGCTTTGAGTGGAAATAAAATTAAACCATTTTATTACTTAAACTTTTGTCACAAAGTTTATGTTAAAAAAATGGATTAATTGAATTAAATATTGGAAAGAAATACGGCACTATAATCTTTCTACCATTATAACGCATTTGAAATATCGCAAATTACCACAATACAAAGTTTTCCAAAGGAGCTCTGTTCTCCATCTTACTAGAATGAAATTAATTTGAAAGTTCTGATTATGTTAATTTTAAAAACATTTGCAAATCATTACGTTCTTATCACATCAATTTTAATGATAATACGTAACATTTCGCAATTAATTTTTTTCTTCACAATTCTTTCTTGTTCCAAAAGTTTTTCAATCGTATTTATCAATTTCTTGTCCCTTTCAGCATCGTCTTCCGTCCTGCATGGAATACTTGGAATTAAAACCCCAGTGTTTCCCACAAAGCTAAACTGGGGAACACTTTCAAAGCGTGGACAATGTTCTATCTCCTTGACCATCGACAAACGCTATTTGTGTCCTATTGTTTGGTGTTGTACCTTCCTACAGGAAGTAGGTCCCTTTGCACCCTTGGAGGTCTGTTTCCTAGGAAAAAGTTTCCCCCTCCACAGCCTTTCAAGATTGCTCTTGGCAACTAGTGTTACAAAGGAAGACAGACAGAACTGCTGTGATTGATTTCAATCTTCTTCAGAATCAAGTGCCAAAAATGCATGCATACATTCAAAACTTAGATATTGTGTAGTGGTTGGAAGAAGTGGGTTATAAAGTGTTTCCCATTTTTCTGCTTTTCAAGAAAATTAAATTGAATTTAAAAATTTGCCAATATAAAAAAATAGACCAGAAAATTGATGTCATGAGAAAGTTTACAACATCAAAGAACGTTATTCTTTTGCCAGCTGTTTTAGATTGTGCATAGGACAGTTTCTTAGCATTCGGAAGATAACTTTCCATACAGTTTTATTTCCGTCCCATTCCAAGAAATTTGATGAAGTTTAATTATTGTTGAAGCTGACTGAAGAAAACCACATAATTCAATTTTTTTTTCTTTAAAAATTCGGTTCATACTCTTTTTACATTCTAAAGGAGTATTTGCATAATGAGTGAAGAAAGGAAAAGAGTGAAGATAAGTCTCATTAGAGGTATATAAAATCTACCGGATCAAGTCTTATAGGTATATAAAATCTACCGGTAAAAAAATTAGTAATTAGTAATCTGTTTAAAAAAAAAAAAAGTTCAGAGCATTGTAATATTGACTCATGTGCTTTCTGCGATCAACTATTCTCATTTGTTACTTTCATTTATTTATCTCTTTCCTAAGGGTGACACTCTATTTTTGTGTAAGCAAAATGCATATTTTGCTAGTTGCCGCTTTGTTGACCAGCTGGTTCGCCAGGAATATTGGTTTTGCTTAATTTTAATTAAATCTTTTATGCATAACTTGATATTTATCGCCCACTTAACAAAGTATTTTTAAATAAATTGTGATAGACATTTAAGCCGTGTTATTTACGTATTCTGGTTATGGTGTACTGTACCTGAACCTCTCTAATGGTGCCAATTAACATGTCGTCTCATTTTCTTACAATTGGATTCTGAACATTATCGTGATGGAGCACCCACGACAGCCTTCCAATGATCTGGTCGCTGCGTCTCACCGAATCATGCACTCGTTTTTCTGCAATCTCGACAACAGTTTTTAGACGGGAAATTCCCACTATTTCTTTAATAATGGCGATTTATTCATCCTTTGTAGGCACTGATGGCCACTCTGACCTCTCATAATCCTCGATACTCTGTTTATGCCCTTTTTGAATGGTCGATGCCATTCATAAACTTTAGTTCGACTCATTATTGTTCTGTTGTAAGCTAATTTGATCATCTGAAAAGTCTCGGCAAAGGATTTTCTTACCAGTACAAAATTATGATATCTTTTTTGCAGCGACGGGGCATTTTTAATGCCTATAATCACTAACTACACGCATACACTTAACGTATTTCAAATGGATGAAATGCCTAGTTTGACTCATTGGTTATGACTAGTTTGTCACATGATACCCTTCGCTTGCTGAGTGTGGAAAATGGCATGCGGGAAATTTTAAAAAGTTTCGGAAATTTTTGAACGTAGCAGTGTATATTTTGGAAAATACCAATGTTAGCTTTCAGAAACATTAATTTTTTATGTACTTTTTATTAACAATGAAGCCTTAAAGAAGAAAGATTTTAGATTAATCAAAACAAAAACTTACTTTTCAATGATATTCGGATTTTTTCGAAATTTGATTCTGTATTAAAAAATACATATACCGATAAGCTGTAAAAAGTAATTTTTTTTCTAAATTGGCACTTTTCCCTAAATACCACAATTTTTTTTTTTTTTTTTTGAAAATCAAAAAACGTAAATTTCTACCGAGATTTGATCTCGGATAGCTTTAGAGGAAGTTCCCATCTCCTTTGAAATAACCACGCCATTTTTCTTATCAGTTCACAGTTACCTGTTGATGGGAAATTAAGTGATATCCCTTTGTTCTGGTGGGCTAAGTACAAGAACTTAATGTCGTAAAAATGTTACGAAAAACAAGCAGAAACAAAGGTTCTGTGGAGCGCAAATCTGCTGAAAGATTTACAGCCCGGTAAACACATGTATCTTGTTTAAACAGGACGGCCAAGTTGCGTATTCGCCGCCAAAACGGCCCGCCTGATAAGATGCATACAATTTTGATGAAATTTTTGAGATGTACCTGACCCCCTTTATACTGACGTACTTTCGTTGCTAGGACAGGAAACTATAATTCGGTGGACTAACTTTCGAAACAAGGTCGAAGAGTTTAAAATCGGCAAATGCAAAATAGTTGCCCTGTTAAGTAATTTAATGGAAAAAATTCAGATGATTAACTATCGAAATAGATACATGCTTAGATTATTTGATAGAAGTTTTTAAGCATTCTTTGATTCATAAAAAATGTATAAAAGTGAATACTTGAAGGTAGTTTCATTTTATATAATTTCATTTCTGTAACAGTAGACTTCCAGTAACAAGCAATTTAATAATTTTCGAAGTGAATTGAAAATGCATATTTTGGTGGGATTTTTCAATGATTTTCCGTTTAGAAATAATACGGCGGAGTATGAAAAACGGATGAAGTAATTTTGAATCGGTGCCGAGTGACGAATAGGCTGGTTTGTCAGAATTTCATACTATACCAACAATGAGGCTTAAATTCAGGTGATAAAAGCATTAGAGGAGATGGATGCTTCAATATATAACTTTTAAATGTAGGAATCAAACAGCTTACTTAACAAACTGGGTTTTTCTATTAGTTTCATTACATGAATGTCGCTATGCAAAAATTCTATAAATACTTTGTCCTTGAAACACTCGCAAGAGACAGATAAAGATGTCACACTTGATTCGGAGAATAGCGACAAATTTTAAAAATAACGAGTTGTATGAATTGTAGGTAACTGCCTGGAAACAATACTGCATTTTAAAGCATATCTAAAATGCGTCCCATTTTCTCAAATTAAATTCTAATGCTTTTCATTTCATCCGACAAAATATTTTGCAATCACATCCTTATTAATTAGACTAAATTTTTGCATTTAACTTTCAATTGCCTATTTATTTTCCATTACTGGTTTGTAATGATAAAACAAGAACTACGGGGATGAAATATTTCATCCGTTTAATGTTCTATTCAACAGTTAAATTAAAATAATTTATTTTCTCCCCGCCTTGCAACTGATCATAAAATCCACAGATATTTTAAGAGATTTATCAAATCATTCTCTGTTTTTCAATGTTTAAATATACTTCCACCCCCACCCTCTATCAATATCTATATTTTTCTTCTATTATCTGTTAATTTTTTTCAGTTTAAAAGCAGACATGACACAGGCTTGGAACAAAAAAAGCTGAACTTCATAAATAATGAATTGTGCCAAACATAAACACCGAGAAGTAAAATAAGTATAATTAATCGCACAATAAAATAAAAAAATTTATGCAAAAAGTGCTTAAGATATTAAAAATATTGTAGAATTATTATATAATTAAAAATTAAGAATGATAAAATTCGATGCCGAAAAAGCTGAAATCCGCGTTTCCACGGAAATGTGTCGTGTCTGTAAAAAGCCTCACATGAGGCTGAACTCTGAAACATACTTTGATTCTGAAAGAATGCACAGCTCCTTTAAAATTAAAGCTACAGAAATAAAAATAAAATAACGATTGACAAATATTAAATCTAATTCTTTTTGAATGAAACAAAGAAATTCCTGAAAGATATATCATCAAAATATCCTCTTTTGTCATCATAAGCCTTACTTGCATAATTTCATGCACATTTTCTCTTCTTACTCCCGTTTCGGTTTAGGAGCAGAAGAGGGGCGATTAAATGTATTGGGGGCCTCTGAAAGATCATACATAAGCACTTGTACATTTCGTCTTTTCAAATCATTACATTTTAAAATAGCATAGATTTGAGCTCTTTTATTCATTATAAGTACATTTTTACAAATTTTTATAATTAGTTTAATTAATCTTTGTTTCAGCTTTGAATTCAGCGATTTTATTTTTATATCTTAAATACGCGTGAATTTATTCTGTCGAATTAAGTTAAGGATTCGTAGCATGAAAGGAAATGGAATCGGCTCTTTCCTCATAAAGTTACTTTGTTTATTACAAGTGAAAAAGTAACTTATTTTCTACAAAACGTTTAATGAATCATAAATCTCAAAAAGAGAGTCAAGTTAATACTAAATATTTAAATTTTATAAAGTATGAATGATAAAAATAGGATAGATATATTTTTAAAAATCTACATTTCGGGAACCCCCTTTCAGCCTGGGCCACCTTGCGCGCACCTATTGCGCCTTGCCTCAATCCGCCTCTGGACCAGAGTATTAAAATTTGCCTGCCCAGCATGAACACAAGTCTGCAGAACTCCAGCCTGATTGGAAACTAAGAAAGTTTTGACTGTCAAGATTTATTAATTAAGCGTTTAAAATATAACTCAAAATAATCCATTTCTAAAAAAAATTTAATCCATCACTTTATACGTAGATTTCACACTACAAATGCAATCGATAGTAGTTCAATCTTCAATTTGTAAAACAGAAGGATATATGTTTAGTTTGACAAATCTCTAATTTTATTTTTCTCATATTTCTTTAGTCTTTTCATACACTACCCAGGGGGTGGACTGACCGCAAAAGAAGTACATGATTAGGGCGGCAAGGGAACGGGTAACCACAGAAAGTTTTCATAGCCAAATTTATCATAGTCCACATGGTGCAATACTGCAAATAGTGCTACTGAACCAGCATCTGAATCCCAGATTAAATGAAAAAAATTAGATAGATATAAGCAGTAATATCAAAAGCACTCAAAAAGCTTAGACCTCCGCCAAGGATCATGAAATCAAAGGGAAAATATTCCCTTCACATAAATGAAAGGATAATCTGTATGCACTCTATGGAATTTGTATATTTTCTGTACAATGTCAGCGGAAAAAAATGATAAACATCTATTAGATGATAAATAAGTATTTCAGTACAAAAAAAAAAAAAAACTGAGAAGGAGAAAAGAAGTCTTTATGTTATATAGATAATTTTTACTAATGTAACATATACAAATCTGATAAAATTGGCATTTATGCCAACTCATTTGTGGAGTGACGAAAAAGTTCACATTTGTGACATCGCATACTACTTTGAAATATTCGTACAACAATAAGTGCCTATTGTTTTCTGATAAAAATGTCACTTGATACGTGAGCTTTATTAATAATGTTCTTGACCTTTAAGTGCAACTGTACATAAATTTCGTATATTTTTAACATTATTGGTCACAAATTGCTCAGATGAAAGCTCATTTTTTTCAGTTGAAGTATATTAAGTAGGCTGGATGCCGTTTCTCTATTAAGTATAGAAGTAGATGTGCTACATATCAGTTTTGAGGGTCTGATCAAAGAATTTGAAATAAAAAAAAATTATTTCCGATCATATTATAAGTTTTGCCTTATTTTATGGTTTATTGTTTATATTTCGAATTGCATACACATGATTACACCAAACTCCTAAGTGCTTAAGGCTTTTGATGGTCTTAATCTGGCCCTTTCAACTACCTTTACTACATTTTGTTAAAAAAACAATTTAATTAAATCTAAACAATCTACATTGAGCACTTCTATATATTGGGCTTATTTCTTAAAAGCTACAAAATATCTGTATTGGAGACGATTTTCAATACTCACAAATTTGTCAAATTCCTAATCGTCCTTTGACAATAATATGTTCATCTATCAAACCTACTTGCGACCAGTTCAAATTTCCACATCATATCGAGACATATGCTTGCTCAGTCATCGCTAACAAAAAATTCTAACATATGCAAGTCCTATTTCTTATTGTATTGTCCAAAAAAACTAAAATATAAGTATATCGAAACAAAACTATTAGAATTATAGCAAAGACTCCCTGGTTTGTAAGAAATGGTGACTTTAAACACCCCTTCTCTTAAAGCGTGCATCATTAAGATGGAAACTAAATTTTATGATAACTAATCAATAATCTTGCAATACAGCACAACCCAACATATAATAATGTCCTGCATGAAAACATTAAAAAACCCAGAAAAATACTCACTATTTAAAAAAAGAACTAAAACCTATCTAATAAAACATAATAAGTTAATGAGATGCTCCGAGACTCGCACAAAGCACAACTGCCATTATCAGGTAACTAATGCCTTTAAACTGTTCTTCTCCAGGTGCAACATAACTGACTCCATTCTTACCCTACAATCACCAAAACAATCTAAATTAATTAATGTGTGAAAATATTAATTTAAAATTTTTTTAAAACGCTATTTTAATATCTATTGTTTCCAATAATTGTTATCCGACATTCTATTTTATGTACATCTTTATTTCTTTCATTTGTTAAATCATTGCATTTTCTAATTTTTCTTCATAATAATGTACTTATCTTAATTTTTTCTCCCCACTACACAATAATAAAAGGGGACAGCTTCAATATTTAGAAAATTCAGATGGTGGTCCCTGCAGGCCCCATGTGTTGCATTCTGTCTACAATTGGGAGACGATTCTGGATTTATATATTTCCTTCTCTTTCATTTCTTTTTTAATAGTACCAAATTTGGTATACAATTAATTAATAAGAAAGATCAGATTCAATGAAAGGATTGTATAATATCCTCAATAATTTGAGAAAGAAAAGTAAGAAATTGTGATAATCCTTCACCTTTATTTTACCATAAAATGTTCGCAATATTTTCGCTTTTGTACATAATGAAATGAAATGTCTTAGTTGGAAAAACGCGAAATATTTTTATCCATAAACACAGAAAAAAAGTTATATGTGTATTGAAAATATTTTCTTTATTTTTCTCTTTAAACTTTACACTGCCACTTTATAAACAACTAATAATTATTGAACCAGCTGAACATAAAATCTTATATCATGAATAAATGAATCTCATGTCATTTAATATTCTTTAACTAATCTTTTTATTTCTCGATGAAAACGTATTTTGAAAGCGAAGGGGGAAAGAAATAGGGAGGGCTGTCTTTTCAAACATTCTCTGATGTTAAAGACGTAGAACTACTTTATTCGCGTGACTCTTTTGTTTCTTGAAGTTTCTCGTAAGTTTTTTCTGTAAGCAGTGGCGGACTGGCGAGGTTGCCAGCTTGCCCGATGGCAAGTGGGTCCCCTTAAACAGAAGACAATTAGGGCTCCCAGGAAATGTGGGAGGAAAAAAAAGAACACTTTCTCTATAGTAAGCTTTTCTAAAGCAAATAAATAAAATAACCCTGTACCCAAGGTCCTTGTTTCTTATATAATATTTAACTTACGGAATTTAAAATCAAATAACTTTAATCATAGTTTCGTTATTTTAAATGTAGAAAATTAAAGGGTGTTAAAAGGGAATTATTTTAAAAACGCGGAAAAATGAAATATACAATAAAAAATTAAATTAAATATATAATTATTAAATATTATAAATTTAAATTAATATAATTAAATATAAAAAATTAAATACAATGTTACGATTATAGATATGTGTGGGCCCTAACTGACTCCTGGCAACCACTATTTTCATATCCAGTCCGCCACTGTCTGTAAGTTATGTTCATTAGTTATGTTTTTAACATATATGGTTACCGAGATATAGAGGATCTCCCATACCAAGTTTTGTGGCGTTTTGCCGTGTGAATCAATTTCCTTCCTGAGACCCCAATGGGAGGAACGTAGTCCTACACCACAAGTTTACAATGATTGCTAAAATATATTTTGGGAAATGTTAGCAATGCTTAGGGAACCTGCTCTTTTCGTGAGAGCGGGGGGGGGGGGGGGGGAGAGGGGAAAAGAAATTTATCAGAAACGAAGAGCAGCAAAAGAAATCTTTTAAGGTAAATGGCATTTTCATTATCTGCTTAACAATCATAAGTCAAATGGAACTTTCACTGTTACTTTAGCAATACGTAAATCTAACGAAGCATAG
>BGPR01006010.1:0-85726 GCA_013235015.1 Araneus ventricosus | reverse complement strand
TGAGGAATATATGTAACCTGTTGTATCATGCCAATCATTCCATTTATAAACTGTAATTAAAAGACTACCACACACTACCCTGTCGGATTGTATTAGCGTTTTATTTAACTTATAGTATTTTTAATTGCTTAATTAGAAGTGCGTGTACCAAATTTCTTAGAAATCGTCCGAGACACCAAAATCCTTTAGCACTTCGATCGGGATAATTTTTACATGTAAATTTGGACACTTGATTCCATCATACCCTGAGGGACTGAGTTAGGGCTCATGTACTCCCACAGTACTACAAGTCGATTAAAGAGAAACCTGTGTATCTACTACCAAGTATCATCAAAATTGGGCAAGCCGTTCGGAAATGATGCTTGAACAAACATACATACATACGTTGATTTTTATATTACAGATTATTACCTCTGCATGTAGCAGAAGCTTTTATAAGAACTTTTGACCAATGGTACATTACCAGTGAGTATAGCAAAAAACATATTTTATATGTATAATATTCTTGAGTTTTAGTGGTACTATTTTAAGAAATTTTTTATTGCTTATCTTTCGTTCATGTTTAACTGTATTAAAATTCTTAAAATTTTCTCAAGCAGAAAATAGCGATGGAAATGGTGCACGAAAAGATAAAATATGATGCATATTTCAGAAATTTAAATATTTTAATCAAGCATGATTACTGCATTACTCTAAATTCTTTACAAACGTAGAAAATCTCGTTCTAATATCTGAAGAACAACTTGCAGTGATCATGCTTCTCATAAATTAGTTGTTCTCTGAGAATCCAACCATATGCCGTATTTTGGAATTCTGGACTCCTACTCACAAGCCATTTCAAAATTATTAAGACAAATTTAATTGAGTTTTTCAAACAGACAGACAGGAATCACTTTTCTAATAAAACATGGAGTACAACAACAAGACGTACCGCTAGAGGGAGCTCTTTGGCGCTGAATTAAGGAAAAGAAATGGTTCTTCAGTTGAAGCACACAACGTAAGTTAAATGGAACACACATTTAACACGTTAGTCGCCACTGCTCACGTCTGAAATTCGCACCACTTATGTAATTAGATAACACCTTCTGTGCTATCTCTTAACTAGAGTAGAGGAGGGGTGATCGGATTACATAGTAGGCATGAATCCTATTTGATCGAAGTTTGAATCTTATTTTATTCACGTGGAGATTAACGTGATAAGGTAGGACAGAGTTGCATGAATACCAACATCCGAAGCCTGCATAGCTTCGTCGGGAAATCTCGGAATTCTCGTGAAATATTCCAAAGGTTTGATGCTTGAACTACGTTTTACTTGTCATTTTATCTTTCACGCTGCATACTACTTTTAGAGTTGTTATTTATCCATCTGGATAGTCGTTGTCACGTAAATTTGTATTCTATTAAATAACTGCTTTACACTTTGGTGTAAAAAATTTCTTAGACTTTAATTTGCTCAAATTCAAAGACACTTGTAGAGGCCGCTATTTGATTCTATTCTTTGTTCTGTATGCCTGGCATGCCCTTAAAGTTTGTCACAGGATTTAGGAATCACGTTCCATGAGAGTTAATTGTTTCAGCTGTTTTGTAAGGTTGTAAAATTTGATAATTGAAATGATTTCAAATATCATTAAATTGAATTGAAATAAATCAATTAATTTCAGTCATATAACTTAATCAAACAACCAAAACTCGTAATATTCAATTTCGTTAACACTTAATCGAATTCTTCTATGTATCTTTCTATCCATCATTTAGCTTACGAGTTGTTGTTTATGTAACTATGGCGAAGGGCTAATGTGAGTTTTCATTCCAGTAAATTTGTGTCGAATCTAGAATCAAATTTAATGTAATCTGCATTCCATTAAATTTGTGTATCTAGAGCAGTGTTTCTCAACCTGTGATACGCGTACCCCTGGGTATACGCGAACTGAAAGTTTGTAATAGCGGAAACAAGAAAACATAAGGAATTAAAAAAAATTACATAATTTTGTTTTCCCATTTTAGTGCCTTCTATTTAATAGTAATACCTTCCACTTGAAAAGTTGATTATTACAGAGTGTAATTTTTGGCCATGGTTATAAGTTAATGAAAACTCATTACCATACTGATTTCATTTGTTTTGGCTTCTAATATTAATGTAATAATGCAGTAAAATGTAAAATAAAAATAATAAATTCGGTAAATATTATTAATTTCAGCCATTTTACTCTTAAGTTAGCCTAAACACTTAACATTATTGATAAGAAATTCTTTGCATAGACGGATGGTTGGTGGTAGGGAGGATATGACAGTAGGGAGTTCGCGAAAAATTCAAGATTAATCAATGGGTATTAATCAAGGGAATAAAGGTTGGGAACCCCAGATCTGGAGAAACTTTTGGATGGGATCGTAGATCATTTCTGTTTTCTTAGCCTGTATCACAGTTGCTGTTGTCAGCATCGACCTATATATGCTACGTAAGATTTGGCAAGAACTGCATCACCCCATTCCGCGTTGTACACACGTTGTGCACGCGTGTTCTGAGTGTCTTTGTTATGTTTCGTTTCTGTGTATTCTTTTTAATCGCACTGTTTCCTGTCCAGGTTCTCTGCCCCATCATTGGACGATTTGTAATTTTTATTGATTTTTCTCTAAAAATATTAAAATAATTCTGCAAACACTTTCCGCCCATTTACAGGGTAGAATCATCAAATGTGGAAAGCAGGTGACTGTCTAGGGGGTGCTCGAAGCCCCGTGAACTTTTGTTGCATTATTTTCTAGCTAATTTAAATTCGTGGTTTCATTTCATTTACAACAGGTGAACTCGAAATCGACCTCATTCAAATTTTAATCTCGCTTGAATTTCAGATTTGATTCAGATTTCTTATAATTTTTCCTGTTGTGAAATTCGCTTTCAGATCAGAGTTGCCTATTCTGTTCCGCTTTGTCTGACAGACTCAAAAGGCCTGACAAACTTTGTATTAGAGTATTTAGACTGAGTAAAAATATGCGAACATTTTAATTTTTTGCCACCTTTTCAATTTTACATTTTTTTATTTCCGAGATTCTGAAACCAACTCTTCTTTATCCCCACAGTTTTTTCCAAAACTCGCAGCCAGTAAGGCTCCCATTCGGTTGGGGGTGTATACGTAGGAAAATTATTTATTAAAAACAAAAAAATCTTAGATTTTTTTAACTATTTAAATTCAAAATAACAATGGACAAGTATTTCAACAGTTGAGAACATAATAAAGAACAAATTAACATATAAGAAACAGCAAATAAAATATATAAATTTAGAAGAAATATTTACCATATAATAATGATTTGAAGAGAAGTTCTTCATTGTTGTAAAGGCAATCCATAAGATTTTGAATCCTAAACAGGGCAACCAACTCTTCTAAGGCGGCCCAGAATTAAATGATTGGTTTTATTTGTAGCGAGGGTAAGAAACGCCAGGGTCATAATTTGGTTTTTCGCCTCCTGTCATCATCAGTGTCTTAGCACGTTTAAACGGGATCCGAGGCATGATATTATTCGCTCCCTCATCGCATATGACTTTAATCCCCTGACTCCTAAGCCGTCCGTCCCCGCCATGGAACTTTTATACTAGTGGGACGGATTTCGGTCGGTTACTGTTCTGAAAGCGGGGAGAAGGGAGTTGGGCGAGTTTTCATTAAGGGACCCCTTGGGGAAGAGATAAGAGATGAAAGGCCTTCCATTCACATCTTCCACCACCCGCAATGAGGAGAAAAGGGGAAACGGGGTGGACGAATCTATTTCACCAATCCATTAGTAAGCAAACTTCCGTATACAACTGTACTCAGATTTTGAGAACCCTCAGTGGTCAGTGGGTTAAAATGACATTAAAAATTAGCGTTTTGTCAGGGTGACCAACAACGTATCCAGGGTGAGTCGCGCTTGGGTCTGAATATGAATTTTTTTATTCTACTCGCCATAGTAAACCAGCAAGTGTAAATGATGCCCGGGGTATGGTTTGTTTCCAAGACTTTTCATAATATTTTGTTTTAAAAATGGCACAAAATTAGTAATGTTTTAGCTCCATAAAACGTTTCCTAATTCTCGCACTCGGATATCCATGCCCCCCCCCTTGTCCCTCGGTCTCTTCGTCACTGAACCCTCACCACCACTTATTACTCAAGGCTTCATATCCTATCGAAATTACTCCAGTTAACCGGTTCACAGGATAACATGGGACAGACAGTTGAACAACGCTCCAGCTCTAAATCGGTTGATTTCTGATCATTGCATGAAGATTTGTACTTGTTTAGTAATGTTCTGTCACTACAATGAGACTGGAAACACATTCCATGTGAAAAATAAATTTGCGTTCATTATCAGTAAGCACGAATTCATCTCATTCACCCATAGCGAGTAAAGGGTATGTGTGAAGCAATATCGCTATTACTCTTTTACAGCACTAAGAAGCGGAGAAGTCTTACATCAAATGAACTGTCAATAATGAGAAAAAGAAATAACCTTACTTGAATGAATCAATGAAGTAGAATTTTTGAATTTTTTTTGCTAAATTTTTAATTCTCATTTTAGAAAAAGATTTTCAACTAATCTAAGGAGGAATATAAAATGCAGATCCTAAACCAGTTTTATTGATACTGATGTTAAAAAACTTGTGGAGACCCGGTGCTCAAAATAAATAGTATGGGAATTTTGTCGTAATTATTAACAGCTCAGGAATTTACATAATCAACTAATGTTTTACATCGTTTAAAACAATGTTTTCTGTTTCTCTAAGGGAAGTTCAGTACTCCCGAGGTACTTCAAAGAAAAATCAATGATCTCCTGAACAAACAAGCAAATGATAAAGGCCTTCATTTGACTTTCCTTAGGTATAATTCATTCGCCGTCGTTTTGATAAAACGTCAGCAGCACTAAATTACCTTATCCATATTTATCGCTTTTCTTTAATAATTTAAAGTGAAGTGTATCTTTAATTTGAAAGAAAATTATATTAGGAATTCACATTTTGGGATTTAAAATATAGTCTGAATTCGAAACAAACATAATCGCATTTTTTATTAATAAAACATTTTAATCGGAACGCTTTCTGGTTATTTTTCAATTCCTACTATTAGTTCACTATCTCCCTATATATATTTATTTATATTACTTGATCAAATTTTTAATTGTTAATAAAATACTTTTTATTCATCCACTCAAGTTCAAATACATTTTGTAAAACTTGTAGTGGATGACACTTAAGGTTAATACAGTTTTTTCAAATATTAATTCATTAATTAAATTTAATTAATTAATTTTAGTTATATATGGGAGAAAAAAATTCTAAAATAAATTTTTCTTTGTTGACCTAAGTAGGAATTGACTTAAAACCTTTTTTTTATAATACTTGTTCCCTTTGCTGTCCCTTTAAGGAATATAAAATACTCTCCAAGAATAAATTCTTATGGAAAATGATTTTTGAATTCCATTGCGTGTAATAACATGAGAAAAGAAGACAAATGAAATCTTTACTCAACACACTACAGTACAGGGTTACTATGAGAGGCAAGTAGAAGTTGTGCAATTGATTCCAAACTTAAAATAGAGCAGGGCATTTTATGTGTGTCATAGCAATACTAAGAGTATCATTGAAACAAAACTAGTTATTAAGTTTTATAAACTTTTTTCAGATAAACTTATTGAATATTCAGTTCAGCAGCTGGCAAACTCATTTAGAATCAACATCTCTTACTTGCGAAAGCTTGTTTAGTATTCAAATGGTTGAAGAATTGAAAATTTAAATTAAAATATAATCATTTAAAGCAATTGCTGGAATTTATCAGAATTCCTTAGATCATTTTCATTTCTGAAATATTATAAATTTTAAATATTTCCAGAACAAGTTAGCATCTCCCTGGCATATCATTCTCCTAGTATTTATTGTGAAAAAATATGCAAGGTTAGAAGGAACTAATGCATAGAATTTTCACAGTGTTAGAGTCATCCATTTATAGGCCTTTGGTAAGAAATCAACAAAATAAAAATAACACATAAACGTTCGTTTTACTTTTATTAAATACAAAATTGGCAGAAAATTGTCAATTTTATTTACATGATGCAGTTTATTTCATGTATTTGGGTATATTTTGTCATGCAATTCTGGTTTTTAAACCGCTGGAAACTCAGTTTAACAGTTATAACAATCTAAGATCGATAATATTCCGACTGAGGATCTAAATGCTCAGCTCGATATTTGGCGACTTCTTTTGGCTTCAGGAAATGCACCCACTGCGTAATAAAAGACGGAACGTTTTTGTTGTGCATCGGTTCACCACGAGAACGTTTTTCTCCAAAACCTCTTTTCTCCCCAAAACCGCGTTTCTCTCCGAAACCTCTTTTTTCGCCAAAACCTCGTTTTTCACCGAATCCTCTTTTCTCGCCAAACCCTCTTTTTTCGCCAAATCCTCTCTTCTCACCAAATCCTCTTTTCTCGCCGAAACCACGTTTCTCTCCAAATCCTCTCTTCTCACCAAAACCTCTTTTCTCTCCAAATCCTCGCTTCTCTACGAGTCGGTGTCTCCAGCCGACAAAGTCCTCTTCTGTGTCGACGTCGTCGTCTTCAGGGATTCGATTCGACAACGGCATCTCGTCTTGGTCTTTTATGTATATAAAAGAAGGATGATAGATCCGCTCTCTTAGGTCTGGGATATCACCGTCTTCCGACAAGCAACATGCCAACTGAATTTCCAGCAGCCCTACAATGGCGAGGATGATCTCCCTGAATTTTTTCATTCTGGAAAACAGAAACAGTTTTTATATTACTGCATTGTTTAATGAACTTGCTTAGTGCATATTGAAATGGACTTTCACCATCTGACTCTGTAATTTTTAAAATTCACTATTAGGATGATACTTTTCCAAAGGTGTTCAATTACCGTTGAGCCAAGTGAGTTGTAATTTATATACGAAGCTTTTTTAGTACAATATAATCCAACACTATAAAATTATTAAGTAAACATTTTAGCCCCTGAAAATCGCAGTATACAGTAGATAATCGCCTTGCTTCCAACCCGCGGAAATCGCGATATACGCAGTCAGAGGATTAAGTTGTCAGTAGATAAAAATCTACTTTTTATATTTAAAATAAACGTCTAGCACCTGTCAATTTTCATTTCAAAACTATTATTTTTTCACATTATAATCATAAGGAAACCTTCGATTGACATTGCATCTTTTTCTGGAAGATTACCGTTTCTAAGTTAATTAAGAAGAATTCATAATTGATAAAATAAAATAAAATTCATCCCTAACTCTTTAATTCATTTTTCTGAATTAATTAGGAAGAATTTTAAAATTGATTAATAAAATTCCTTCTGAATTAATTTTTTAAATTTCTTTTTCTGAATTAATTAGGGGTAATTCTATAACTGATTCATAAAATTCTTTTCGAATAATTTATTTAAATTTTTCTAAGTTAATTAGAAGAAATTTATTAATTGATTACTAAAATTATATGCTTACTTCATTTTTATACAAAGATAATGTTTTCTGCAAAGAAGCTTTAATTCAACAACTTAGGTTTATTCAATTAACTAATTTTAATTAAAAAATAAGCTCGAAATTCAGTTTTAAAAAAATTTATTTCCTGCATTCCTTCAGCTGATTAATAAGGATGTACGCAAATTTCTTAAAAAAGAATTCTATTGATATGTAATATCTGACGCTGTTCTCATTATAAATGCTCAATTTTAATTAATCAATTTAAAGTAATATTGCAATTCATTGTCCATGTTTTGGATTCAATTGTGTGTATGATGTTACTTCTTCGAAAGCGTAGCGGAAGATTATTGATTTCGAACTCAAAAGAGATACTTTGTTGATTTATGTCTACAGTTCAGAATATCGAATGAATTTGTCTTTCGTCAGAAAAAAATTTAAAGTACCAGATATAAAGGTGTTAGAAATAGATTTAACTATGGCATTGCGTGAAAATATAAATAATCATATACTTATGACACCTTCAACATATCAAAACCAGACACTACATAGAGTGCTTAAATTAAGAACAATATTTTTCTTATATTTTAAAATTTTGCATACGTCGTGTGGTAACTGTTGAGGCTCTGAAAACCAAAGGGCTATTTAAAGAGCCATCACAGATTATTTTTTCACAGATCGTTTCTCAAAATAGCCTCTTTAACTTTGTTTCAGGGTTTCTTTCACTAGGTATGACTTTCAATTAAAAGTAAATGTTTAAAATTCGAATTTTCATATTTAGTTAAAACTATATTTGCCATTCTATATAAGGCTTGACAATTTTCCAAAATGCCTTGGTAAAGATCTGGGTATAAAACTTTGCTTAGGTATCAGTAATGGAAATTTTATCGACAAAATTATATGTGTTCCATCTTCTCCAATGTTATTTATTTTAAATTTCATAAGACATTTTCTAGATTAGTTTCAATGAAATTAGAATAATTAAATATTACCTTTAAAAATAATAAATTTCAAACTATTATTTTATGCATTTTTATGAAGAGGAAAATCTTGTAATTATAAAATACAATCTGAACAAAATAAAAAATTATTTTTGCTCACTTTCTTTTTAAACAATGACAAGTTTAACAGCACTTAGGTTTTATCATGGCTTAAAGAAATTTAAGGTTCGAAATAGAATTCTAACTAAGGATTTCTCATAAAATCTGTCATATTTGACTCTGATGCGTTTAATTTGGATTTATTTGTAAAGTCTACTGATGAAAATGGGCTAGTTGTGTCACTTGGTGCACCATAAATTCGCCGGACAGACTTTCTCCCTGGAATGTTTGACCTTCTGCCATCCGAATTTTTTAAAATCTCTAACTAGATGCAACGTTCGCAAAAATGGTAAAATGCGGTTGGATGAAGTGAATTGTTATTTATGTGAAAGACTTTATTGGGAAAATACGATTCAACACTCTCTAATAGTTCTAAGTAAACACAATAGCTTGTGAAAATCGCAGGATACAGCAGAAAATAGACTTTCTTCCTACTCGCGGGATTGGCAGTCAGATGCTTGAAAATTGGATGATGCATTAACTTAAAAAATTTAATTACTACAGAATCTCTGTGCTTTTTGATCACCATCCTACAGCAGTCAGGCCTCTATCGTTTGTTACACCTCATGGGAATTGAATGCGCAAAATTAAAAGTGGCCCATCACAGCCAAATATACGTGTTCCTGTGCACCTTAGAGACGCTATGATATCAGACATTTTAACTTGAAATTTATATTTTTATTTGACAGATTATCCAGAATTTCTGTTAGAAACCAAATGTTGTTTAATTACATAAAGTATTTTGAAAAATTTTAAGATCTCTACCGGTATTATTTAACAGGCATTATGATACCACGAAACCTTTTCCTACATTATCAACTGTGTGTGTGGTGGAGTCATTCACTAAAAACATCAACAATGATTGGTATCTTTCAATAAGATCGAAACACGCAAAAGCATTCGTACCAACACCGATTCAAATCATATCTATGTTAACTCTTTGGGGCACGAAGGATAGTAAAATGCATAATTATACACGTGTGAGTGCAAGGATTGATTTAGCGCTTTAGGAAGCTAAAAAATATTATTATTATGTTTCAATTCCTAAAAATCAATCTGTATGTTTTTGCTATTATAAGGTTTCTATAATAAGCGTTATTCAGCAAGAATTCGTAAAAGATGAATCATTCAGTCTGGTTCAGAAAATAACACATCATGCTTCATAGAATTAATATAGATGATTTGACGAGTAACAATTGACACGCACATGAATTAGGCAATAAATCATAAATTTAACCTTATGGTATGATGTTTCTTTATTCGAAAATGTGCTAGAAATATGAAACTATATTCAAAGATTGCCACTTTTAGAGTTAAGATATTCGCCCATAATATTAACGTCCCGTAGCCATACTTACAAAGTGTCGAAATAAATTTGCCAAATCGGTGAAGTGGTTGGAGCTGGGGGATTCTTTCTTTGACTTTGCCAATTATTTTAAACCTACAGATTAAAATCATTCGCTGAAATAATCTCCCATTAAATGCGTGATCACTAAAGCAAACATTTTTGATATCTGGTAGAATTTATTAAGCTAAATCATACCTTTATGAAGTGTATGATGAAGTTAACTCGGTTCAGTTAGATTAAAAACCTTTATGTGAAGCTATGTTAAGGCTATTCTAGGACAGATTCAAAATTTTTGAATCGTGATCAAATTCCACTCTTATTTTAAATTTTCTACCAATGTGAGAAGGTTGCTCCATGACCATTATAGGTCGACATATATACCAAATCTTCTATGGAATCTGGTCACGACCTCGCGATCTTTCTATTCGAAACCCAAACTTTATTTACAAGCCACCGCGATCTCTGTGCTTCAACTAAAATCGAGAAGTTTCGTAAATACTTTCAGTTAGTTAACCCAAAATTCTCAAGAAACAAAAATTATCTAATAAATTCGAACCTTTCTAAGATATTAGCTGTGTTCTTAAAAGTTTTAGATATGAGGTTGCAACGTCTATCTCTAGGTTTTTATGAATATTGAATCATTCTGTCATACATTGTTTAGATACACAGCTATTAGTGCGTGATTGAAACAACCGCATGATTATTATTAGAGAGATAGAGATATACGAGATTACTGAAACATTCTGGTCATTCGAAAACCCTAATGATGGATTATTTGTAATATTTCTCTCATGGAATTGCAATCCTATATCATATTCTCTACATCTGTCATATTATACACAAGTTTTTTTTACATTGTTTTGCTGTTGATACGGGGTTATTTTGAAATAATAGGAACATTCTGTGATAAAATAAAGTCTCGTCTCAGCTGCATACGACTCATGCGCACTTGGAAAGAACTTGAATCTATTAACTTTACATTTACACAACGGATACTGAAACATGCAGTTTGTTATTACTTTACTTCTTTTGTCTTTGGCTGCTATTGTTTGTATTACTCTACTAACTTCATTCCTTCAGATTGTCTTTTGATATTCAAGGAGTCAAATAACACTTCTTAATCATCATATCGTCGTTAATAAGCTATACCACATATCTCAATTTTTTCAACGAGTTAGAAAAAATTTAATTTTTCTCTACCAATAACGAATATTACTGAATTCTTTTGCACATCTATTTGGAACATGCGGTCTCATATTCATATCAGATGTTAACAAAATTCAGAAATATTCGTTATTGTTTCAGGAGAATTTAGTCTCTTCTACCTCTTTGAAATTTCAAAAAATTGAGATAGGTAGTACTGCTTGTTAAGCGACGATATACTCGTTGCCTCATAATATTATTCTACATCATTTTCTAGTTTATGTTGTAGGATTTAATGATAAAACAAAGGATATTTAATGGAAATAGTTTGTATTATTAAATTATTTTTCGTCTTCTGCCATTATCATGCTTTTAGATTCAAGGCGCAAAGCGAAATTCTACAATATCTGTTGGTCTGTAGTCTCATGTTATATTTTTACTTTTATGCGTCATTATTTTTATTTCTCTAGAATTATTAGGTGTTTAAACAAAGGCGAAGAAAAATTGTCTTCAAGATAATAAACTGATCGTTTTCCAACAAGTTTAATTGGCAAGATTCCTAAAGTTAGGAAATGGAAGAGAAATATCAGTGAATTCGAGAAAAAAAATATTGACTAATGTTGTTCGAATACATACAGAACATCTATAGTACAATTATCATTAGCGTCGACATGCGCCCACTAAAATTTCAAATGCAATTATTACGTTTGAAAGATGGAAGTGAAACCAAGTTAATAGTTACTGAACATATCAATGAACTGATTTAATTAGTGAACGCATTCATGGAATCTATCAAAGAACTGATTTTATTAGTGAACGCATTCATGGAATCTTTCAAAGAATTGATTTTCTCTGCGTCATTTCGGATTAATATTAGGTCTAAAATATTATAGATATATTATTTGGTATCTAATATTTTACTGACAAAATGAAATCGTGTATGGGCAAGATGACTTTTATCGTCATAGAACTTTTTTTAAAGTAATAAATTTTTAAAGTAATATACGTAAAATAAATAGTTCAAAATTCAGAATGTGAGTTGAAATGAGTTGAACAGATGTTAATTTGTAGCGGTTATACTTTAATATTTCCGTTCCAAGGCAACTATCTTTCTTACGGTTTATTCAAGTAAATAATATGAGAAGAACAAGCATTAGCTTGGTAGTTTAAAACTTGCCAATATCTAAACTGCTAGGGCCAAAAAGCAATTTCAAACCTGTCAAAAGCGTTGATTGATTCCAATGTTTGCGTTTTAAACTGCAAATAATGTTCCTTTCATTATTAGAATGTTGCTCAAGTTCTGCAGAGCACGTTTCATCGGTTTATTTGCCTGTATTTAAGTTATAATGCAACTGAATTCAGCTTATCATTTCATGTAATCGGATATCGTGAATGTTAATAAGATCTTTGGAAATAAATAGGTTTAACTTTCAAAAGCGTTTTTACATTCAGATGTGGAAGATATTTGAGATTTTATGACCGTTCCAGACAAACTTCTAATCGAAAGTAAGTTAGATAAATTCTCAGAATTTAAACAGCTAGTTGCTCATGATAGTTCTGGCCAGTTTCATCTGCACGCATTTCGATAGTTTCAGAAACTCACTCAAGTTTTGTACTACATTTCAACCTCGATAAATTTACATTTAAATGTTTTTGAAACCAAATTCGATTTTAATACACATTTATTTAACTTGACTTATTCCATGTTTCGCAAAAATGCACTTTTTGCAATCAAATTTTTACTCACTTTCTAAAGTATCACATTAAAAAAAAAGTTGTACACCTATTGTTTGTTGATGATAATGCGGCATTTTAAAAATTCCATAATTGAATAATGAGTTAATCGATTAATTTTAATTGCATTTTGATTCCATACGAGTGGCGCCACCTAGTAGTAAATGAAGGACAAAATTCATTTTACAACTCCAAAGTATTCACAGTGCAAAATTATAAATTTAAGATTAAAAGCAGAAAATATAACACAATTTTTAAAAAACCATATTTCAGTAGTGTTCTAAAAAGTATAAAATAATTGTCTTATTATAAATTTTGGGAGGACAGAAGGAAAACGGTACAGCGAATGCCTGTGAAAGTAATTTGATAAGGAAATTAATTCAGACCGAATATAATTAGAATGAAAATTCGGAAACTTTTATTTAAAATGTAAACATATTATTAATGTGATTAAAATTCCAGTTTTCTGCTTATTTATGATAAAACGGTTATTTTCTGCTTTTCGCTACACTTATAAAAAAGCATTTTTTTATCTAACCACATGCTATTATTATTTTTTTCCCTTCTGTTTATTTGTGAGAATAATTCCGAGCATTTGCTTAGCAGAGTAATACTTGCCAAAGTTTCATCTACTAAAGAGAGAAAAGAAATTTTAAACCTGTCAGAAAACTGTTTTCTTCCACTTTTGTATTTTATGCAGTAGTGAAATCTCCCTTATTTATTTGGATGATTTCTGAAGAGCAACTTCCATCAGTTTATTAAACTGCTCTGAAGTGATACGGCTAATCTACAAAGCATCTTTGTTTAGTACATCAATTGAAATAATACTTTGGACTTTAAACATCTGGACCTTCACAAAAAACACGATTTAATTTCCAAATTTGCATTTCTTTATTAAGCTGCTTTCAACCGAACGTCAGTTCTGTAAATTCTCAAAATTTAAGCTGCTTATGATGCTTTTTGACAGTTTTATCTGTGAGCTATTCAGCTGTTGTGAAGACATTCATTCAACATTATACGCTTAGATATAAATATTTTTGAAAACGAAATGTACTTTTCACCGAGACTGTACATCTTCTTAAAGATAACGTTTAAGCCTATGCTATGTCCTTCAAATGGAAAATATCATTTTTAGTTAAGAAATGTTATTATATGAATATTAATATGAAATGCCGAAGTCTGAAACGAAACTTCAAATTTGTACTTAATAAAAATTACACATCAAGCAAATTTTTAGTACGCAAATTTGCAGCAAAAACCGACTATGATTTTCATATTGATTTAGATTTAGATAAGATATATTTTCTTTGAATGAGTAAATCAACATTTCTTTTATCGAAATTAACGCAGATTTACTGGCAGTTCTAAAACATTTATACACTTACTTAACTCGACTTCATTCATTTTTGTAAAGTGGGAATTTTGAAATCAATTTTTCATTCACTTTCGGATGTACCAGTGTTTGTAATTTTGTACACTTATGTGTTCATAATAGGAATACACGATTTTAATATTTTCAAAACTAAATAACAGTTAATCAATTTATTTCATTAAATTCTGATTAGATACCAGTGGCGTCACCTGGCAAAGAGTCTGACAAGAAACCGAGCAAAAGACTCCGTTGTAATGAATTATAAGTTAAGGAATAAAACGATCGAAAATTATTAAAATTAGAAAAAATTATGTTTCACCACACTATTAAATGCGCATTTATAGAAAATCTTTTTATTATTTTTATTTGCTCTACAATAAAAGCTTTTTGATAAAGGAAACGCGAGATTAAGTTTGAATTCAAATTTTTATAAAAGGTAGGTAAATAGAAATTCAATGGAAAAATTTTATCACCCAATATAGGGTGGTAATAAATTACTCTACCCATTTCGAAAATTAATTTAAAAAAACCCTATAATTTGCCAACTTTGTTTTTTTGTTGTTTTAATGAGAAAGAATCTCAAATTTTTCTTCTCAGATAGGTAAAAAGCCGATACGGCGCAATAAATCTGCTTCAGCAGGAGATTCACAACCCGAGAGTCGAAATAGCTGCAGTACAGCTGAAGGCGCGTCTCTGGTTCCACGAGAGCATATTAATTGGAATATTTCAAAGACTTTTGTGGTTTGAGTGTCGAAATTGTCGGTCTTCAAATGAGAACTTCATGAAGCTTCGGTATGAGCAATGGAATGAAAGTCTCCCCCACTCGTTCTGAAACTTCGCCTGAAACCGATGGTCGTCCATCATCTTTAAATTGCTCATAAAAATTATTGATGAAATTCTTACTTGTACACTGACAATTTCGACACTCAAAGTTAAAACATCTTTGAAGTGTTGTAAATGATTTGCTGTCGTGGAAACCGAGACACACCATCTGCTGCACGGTAGCTGTTTTGACACTTGCGTTGAGAATCTTCCGCTGCAGCAGATTTAGTGCGTCGTAGCGGCGTGCTACCTACCTGAAAAAAATGTAAGCTACTCTCTCATTAAAAAATCGAAGCTGCTACATTATAGAGGTTTTTTTATTAATTTTTGAAATAGATCCAATAAATCATGACCACACTGTACTTAATATTTGATCGTATACTTAAAGGCTTTGCATATACACTATATGCCCAAAAGTATCCGGACACTTGCAGATTTTCACATTTTTTAGAATTTCTCCGGAATGGTTTAACCGACTACCATTAAACTTCGGACATGTAAAGAATAGACAATAACTCACATTTTACATTGAAGATTTGGTCCTGAGGGCAATTAGGGGACCGTCTACAAACTGATGAAGACAAAAAGGTGTTTGGCCCACCCCGCTTCACAGACTACAGATAACAAGATGAAACTTTCAGAAATGGTATTTTTTAATGTGCGTAATATTTGCAGAAGTTTTCGTAAACTCAGCTCAAATATTTGGGAAGATACAAAGGTTTTCTTAAAAATTCTCAAATGTTTCCACCTGTATTTTGCTTATAACATGCAGAGTTTTCTGTTATATTATACGAAACTTACAGAAAAGATGACAATATGTTAGAGAAGCATTTGTGTAAAACATTGGAAAAGAAGTGTTGAATATTACAGGAATTATAAGCAGTTTTAGTAAATAATGTTTTGCTGCGCATGCGCGACACATAGCGTAATTTTTCTTTCACAACTTTAAAGCCAGATATATAGGGCAGCTTATATAAAAATATTCGGTTCAATATCAATAGTAATCAGAATGATATCGGCATTACAACGAGCAGAATTTTAGCTCCTGTCGAAGAGAAGCAAAAGATGAGGGGTTGTACACAAATTAATATTTTTTTAAATTTATATCTTTAAATAGTTATATTGAATTGTATAGTGGTGAGAATTTGTTGAATACCCATGAACACATCTAATATTCGTAACGAATAAATATATATGTAGAATTATTAAAATATTTTAAGAAAAGAAAATAATTAGATAAAAAATCGTTTCCCCGAAAATAAATATATTTAAAAATATCGTTTCGCCGTAAAATTGTAATATGTAATTTGTTAATAATCCTGTAAATAATATAATTAAAGTAATAAAATTTTTGTTATTTATAGTGCCTAATTAGCTGGAATTTAAGTTATGCACGCAATTTATAAGTCTTCATGGGTATTCAGCAAATTCTAACCACTATACAATTCAATATAACTATTTAAAGATATAAGTTTTAAAAATATCAATTTGTGTACAACCCCTCATCTTTTAGCTTCTCTACGACAGGAGCTAAAATTCTGCTCGTTGTAATGCCGATATCTTTCTAAATACTAATGATATTGAACTGAATATTTTTATATAAGTTTCCCTATATATCTGGCTTTAAAGTTGTGAAAGAAAAATTACGCTATGTTTCGCGCATGCGTAGTAAAACATTATATACTAAAAATGCTCATAATTCCTGTAATATTCAACAATTCGTTTCCAAAGTTTTACACAAATGCTTCTCTAACATATTGTCATCTTTTCTGTAAGTTTCGTATAATATAACAGAAAACTCTGCATGTTATAAGCAAAAAACAGGTGGAAAAATTTGAGATTTTTTAAGAAAACCTTTATATCTTTCCAAATATTAGAGCTGAGTTTACGAAAATTCCTGTAAATATTATGCATATTAAACAGTACCATTTCTGAAAGTTTCATCTGTGAAGCGGGGTGGGCCAAACACCGTTTTGTCTTCATCAGTTTGTAGACGGTCTCCTAATTACCCTCAGGACCGAATCTTCAATGTAAAATGTGAGTTTTATTGTCTATTCTTTACATGTCCGAAGTTAAATGGTAGTCGGTTAAACCATTCCGGAGAAATTCTAAAAAATGTGAAAATCTGCAAGTGTCCGGATATTTTTGGGCATATAGTGTATGCCAATAAATATTCCTAACCAATTTTTGTGTTTAATAAGTTTCTTAGAGATCTGATTGGAGATATGCTTCCTTCCATAGTATACCTTCTCCGTGGTCACCTGAACGGTTTTAGATACATTTCCCCACGAATGTGTTCACTGACAAATTTAGTTCATTGATACAATCAGCTTTTTGTCTTCATGTTCTTCCTCACACGCAACTATCATTCTCTATACTCTTTCGCAAATTTTCTTTACCTTAAGTAACTATTCAAGTGCCTTTTATAAATAAACAGGAATATACGGGAATTTAAGAAAAATGAATTGCCTTTTTCTGGACTATTAATAGAATGTACGAGAGATAATGAGAATTGGGAATACTTAACCCCTTAATTGGTTTGTTTTTCTCAAATATCTAATTAGATGACACCTTCTATTTCGGGAATGAGTAGTCATTTTAATTCAGTTGAGAACCTAGGGGACAGTTGAAATGTTTATGGATTCTACGTAACTTTTGTATCAAATTATAATGTCTGTGAATGACTATGCTGTAATTTTTAAGTTTAAAATTGCGATAATTTGATTCACGTTCGGCGCAAACCAGTTATGGAGTTAAAAGCACTGTTTCATAATTTATGCAGAAGATAAACATATGTTAATCGGTGAGAAAGTGGAGCAGATATTATTATAAATTACGATAGCTATGGTCTATTTACTATCGAAGATACTAACTATGATATTCGGATTGCGCTACAAAACTAATGTAGCAATAGAAAAGCCACTTGTATTTTAATAAATTTCGGTTTTTTTTTCCAATAGTGGTAAAATAATCAAGTTATGTTACTTAATGTTATTTTAAGAAATTTAATTTTCGTAGCGAATATATTCCGGTCGATTTATCTTCCATATTCACGCAGTTGAAAGATTCAAAAGTGGCTGGGACTAACTGGTTTTTTTGTTATTATAAAATAGGTTTTCGACATTAAATATTTGTCTTTAAAAGTATTTTGATGGAGTTTATAACTCTTAGCATTTTCTTTAGCTTTTATATTTTTTGTTCCAACTTCGGGCATCTTGAAATTAAAAATTATGATTTGTTAATATCTGCTTCTTAAATTATATTATTAAAATTCTAAGTTTTTAATTATTTTGTTTGGAAGGGCGTCTTTCAATAAAGCTTCACGCACACGTATCCAACCGACAGGGAGCCACTATGCTCTCAGGAGTTCGGGGGTATGCGTGGGGATAAAGATAAAATATCCATTGAGTTGGTGCGCAGTCTTATTCAAAAGATATTGCGCAACAGTTGTGCCGAATTGGTTGATATTTTCTTAAAAGGGGAACGGCATCACATTTTAGAAGCCGAAGGCGAATCTGCATATCGATCTGAGTTTTGTAAAATCACAAATATAAAGTACAACTAATTCATGAAATTTAAGAAGATTTCGGTCGATTATAGAATGAAACACAGATGCAACAGGTGCTATTTCATTTCTGTGAAGATGTATGCATATATCACCACTTCATACCCCTATATAGAATTATTATGATTCTTAATAATTAGTTTAGGCGGACAGGAAGTAGAAGCAGGAGCTACAAGATAACTTAATCAATAACAAAAGAAAAAATAATAATGATAATAAAATAAAAACTTGATTATAACAAAAGAAATTATATAATGGTAATAAAATATAAACTTAATTAATTAAAGGAGAGAAGAGAAAACATGAAGTCCTTTCTAATAGTTTGTTTAATAGTCCATAGTATTACCAAAAAAACTTTCTGTGCTCATGACTATCAGTTTTTTCTTTTAAATTTTAGCCTATGGTTTAACCAAGAAAAATTTCTAGTCTATAGAAAGAGCTTAAGAAAGTGAAATTTATTGCTATTAGGTGTCCATTTTGAAAAGTTAAGATACAAATATTATTGTATTGTATGAATACAAATCTTCATTATCATTTCAAGGCAAGGGTAGGTAGTTTTTTGGAATTAAATGAATTGTGATAAGAAGTTTTACATCGCCAGGAACGAAAGACATCTTTTTAGCATTTTAAGATACTGAATACCTCACGGTTGAAACACTGCTGTGGAGTGGAAGATTGGATAGGGGATACCGGCTCAATAGCCATTCCCGTCATTTGATAAAATTACGAAGTGTGTCCCAAAAATTAATCTCGTGTTGCTTTAAAAATACGTTAAATCTACCTAAATTAATTAAAATATGCATATTGGTTTTGGTCATATTCTTCTGCTAAAGATTACCATTATATTATTTTCTAGTCGAAAATGCATTGCATTATTTAACTCTATGACTTGCATGTAAACCCTTTATAGAATCAGTAGACAGTTGTGTTGCAAAACATTTCAGTTTCCACAGAAATCCGAAACAAATACCCAAGTCCATTTCAAATTAATACTACAAAATAGGCACATACCGTGTTTTTGCAATTTTAGTACATTCTTTCAAATACAGATGGCGTTGGCAGTAAATAAGTTGATCTGAAGTTCACTCGCCGTGAAACTTCTGAGGACTTGTGTGTGAAAATATTGCGAATCGAAAAAATTATTCTACGTGCTTTCTAATGCAGTTAATCTTTTGAATTATGATATTTGCTTGATAATTAAATTTATTATTTTGAATAATATTTTCTTAGTTGCGTAGAATATTTAGTAGTTTGTCACAGGATGTAAAATATTGCCCGTGTCATTATTTTTCGTTTTATTTTCAAAATTTTGAAAACCAAATATATACCTATTTTATTATTTGCATAAAGTTTTCAAAATACTTCATATTTTGTCATGTTGTCGAAGTTGAGATATAAAGGATTAAGCATAACATAACTTATCAATATTACATTATCATAGATATGCTTAAACGTACATAATACGACATAAATATGTTATAATTTTTCGCAACTGGTAAAATATCTAAAAGGAACAACATTAGAATTATGTTAAATTTAAATTTTTAGTTAAAACCTGTAACTATGAAACATGTTAACATTGTTTTACTTGCTAATGTTTTCAAGTAATTTTATTTCAAATCTGTTGTGAAGTTCACAAAAGTTATTAACTGTAATAAAATAAACGAATAAAAAAGAAAGGCATTTATAAACACAATAATATAAAGCAAGTGAATCAAAAAGTATAAACCGTAAATACGAACTTTTGCACAAAGAAGAAAATATCAGCGATTTCGAAAAGAAAAGAAAACCGGACAAATACTTACTTTGCTTCTCCTACTGCACTTGGGAGGAGTGAATGGTTTATGCAACTGTCATAAAACACATTCTCCCTTTATATATCTCCCTGAACCACAGTTTTTTTTCAATGAATGACATAATGACATTTTACAAAACAATTTCGTCATCTTTAAGTACGGATTTCAGATGGACACACTCGTAAAGAGAAACCACTCTTTGGGGAAATAGAAAAGAAAATGGAAATGGTGAACCTTAATTTCGAATTAAATCCTCCAAATAAATTTCCAAAATCTCCAGAGGTTTCGAGGGACGCTGAAATGAACATCATTAGAAGTGGATTTGATACATGGAACAAAATTAATGGATTTGACTGAAGCTGGATTCAAAACCAATTAGGAATCACCAAATTTCAATCTATATCTATTTATGGCGACGGAAGTTGGAAATTTGTAGTTCTAGAGTTTCGAAAAATGTCAAAATCCAAGTCAGATTTGATAAGAATGGATAGAATGAAAGAACAATTTCCAACTTTGTTTGAAAATCAGCGGTGGTGAATGGTTACATCTTAAAATAAGTTTATTCAACATAAGATGAAACAAGGCAAAGATATTTTAGAAAAGTTTTCGACAGGATTTATTTAATTTCTAATGTATTTTTAACTCATATTTACACGTGAATCATTGACTTTTTAAACCAAGAATCATTTTCTTTTCTTTTCAAAATTACGATTGCGCTTTTTCACATCCTAAAGGGATATTTACATAATGCGTGAAGAAATGATATTGTCATTTAAAGTTACATTAAATGTATATAATATGTACATGGTAAAAGATTTTTTATAAGTACTTTAAAAAATTGGCGAATTATTTTAAAGCTTCCGGCATTTTTATTTTTAACTAGTGGTTTCTTCTAGAAACGATTTCCATTATTTGCGCTTGAATTACACTGGAACTTTTAACCCTCTGAGCGTCCAATTATTTTGTACTTTTAGCTGTCAGGTTAGAAAACTTAGCTTTTAGAGTAAATGTATCAATCTTGTTTGTATTTATTTATATCTCTTAAATTTTAAGAATACTTTATCCATGATTTTTTAAGAAAATTTACATATAAATACAAGATATCTGCTTTTGAACTGAACATGAAAAACATAAAAAGACTTTTGAGCCGAGAAGAGCAACCGTATACAAAGTAGTCCAAGACACTATTATTTACTAAACATTATTTTTTGAGATAAATAAGACATTTTTTTTAGTCTATGAGGCCTAAAAATTATTTCCTCATGATAATCTTAGAATAGGAAAATTATATATCTTGTCACTTGAAAACACACAAGATGGAAAACCTCAATGCCACACAGTTTGTGAAAAAGGAAATTTCAGATACCTCTAGATCAGTGTTTCCGAACGTAGGGCCCACGTCCCTCGGAAGGAACAGTTTGATTGTCAAGGGGGAGGGATTCCAAAATGGATTCGTCCTGAATTTGAAAGCCACTGTTTACTGTGATTTAACCAGATTCTGATGAAAAATTCACAATAGATAAAAAAAATTTTATTTTACAAAAGTATGTAAAAAATCTTAAAAATTGCATGGATGTTTCTATGCCTAATAAATAGCCTTGTATTAGATGTCAAGTTTTCTATTTTAAATTTCCGTTTTTTTTTTTTTTTTAATTTTTACATGTCTACGAAGGAGACAAGATAGTCAAAGGAACTTTTACATTTTAAACGAAAGCATACTTGCATAATTATTGGGCAGATTTGGTACAGGTTTATTTCTTATAATTAAACAATAAAACTAGTTATTAAAAACCAGTTCAAGAAAAATTGTCATTTTAAAATAAATAGCATTTTTAAATAATGGCACTGACCTTGCGTTAATTAGATAATATTTACAAACAATTTGTAATAAATTAAAGTCAACATTATGCAGGAAAGTATTCAATTAAACACTAGATTAAGGAATAACATATATTTATTTAAAAATAAAATATCTTATAAGTTTCGTATTAAGTTTTTTTATACTGTCTTCTCTTCTGAATTTGAGCATCTGACTGCTTTGACTTTTTATTTTTTGATAATCACATTTTTTCTAAAAATAAATTAAGATATTAAAATAGTTTTATACACTATTGAAACTTTAATATTATAAATATTCTAATGAATTGTTTACCTTAATTCTTTTTGAGAACATAATTTCAATATATTTTTTTTAAATGCAAAAGAAAATCACTAAATTTCATAAAAAAATATCTATCAAAGAACTTTTAATTGATATTATTTTAATTTCTCTAACTGTATCATGATTTTTGAGATTCTGTCTCTTTCATTGACAATGCCATCCTCTCTGTCGAGAAGTTGTGTCCACGGAGGAGACAAAAATATAGTTTTGAATTTTTAAGTGCTTTTGATTTTACGTGGTTAAAGTGGTACAATTATTTTTTATTAAATTTGATACTAAACCAATCAAATTTTTTTTTATTTTAATTATAAATTAGATTATTCTGAACTTACTTTTCATGTCCACGGAGTGGACGCTGTGAACTTTACCAAGCTCTAATTAGAACTAATAAATTGGAATATAATCAATAAATATTCGCGATAGAACGAACATTTTTCCTTAAAGAACACATTTTCTGCCTCTCTTATAAACTCTTTCATAGGATTTGACGTGAGCTGGCATTTATGATATGTTTTTTAAGTTATTTTCTTTGTCCATGGAAGGAGACATACTTTGACAAAGGACAAAGTGTAAAAATAATTACTAAGTAAAAATAATCTTCTAAAAAAGCGTTAGGTTAGACCTTAACTAGAGACTTTAAACTAGTAAATACTGAAAAAAAATGCAATTTAAAAAAAATTACTTCAGGGTCAGTAAATATTATTTTGAATTTCATGAGTAGGGATGTCCACGGAGGGGACTTTAGTCTTACATTCAGTGAAAAATGATAGTTAAATAGTAAAACTATTTTAATAGAAAAGTATTGAATAACTTTCTTAGAACTTAAAATATTTATTTGAACAAAAATATTAGGATATTTATTGCAGTTTCTCATTTTTATCATTCCGGGGCTATAAAAAGTACCTTTTCATGAGAATGACTCGAATACTCTCAAATCCAAATGCCATATTTCTTTTTGCGATCTCCTCGTTGAATAATTTTCAAAAATACGCTTTTAATCCCCCGCAATCTTTTTGAAAGAAAGTGATGAAATTACGAAAAATTATTTCGTACAAGAATTTCAATTCTCCATTATATGTTTTGAAAATTAACTTACTGTGATTCTCAACAATGCTGTGATGATTTCTTAGATAGGGCATGACACAAAATTTTTTTAGAAACACGGCTCTAGATGATTCTCATTGTGAATAATCGAGAAAAGTTGGTTGAATGACATATAGAAAAAAATTTTACTATAAGTTATATGCTGCAGTTTTTGTGGAATTAAACGAGAAAGTCGCAAGAACACTCATTACTTTTTTAAACATTTCCACTCCACCTATTTCATGTTTATAAAGATAAATGTTGCAAAGGATATTTCAATCACATTCATGATGTAATACAGTTTTGAAATTTTGTGTTTTCGATTTACTTGTGTGTTCACGATGACAATAAACTATTTTCTTAATTTCCCATCTTAATTATTAATTAATCTCTGAATTTAATTTGTTTTTTCAATAAGACTGATGGCACCTGAAATTGAATTTGATAAAAAAATAATTTCAAGATTCCTTGATATTTATAACAATGATTTATAAATTAAAGGCAAAAACAAAAAAAATAATTTAATTGAAAAATTCTACTTTTAAAACAACGAATAAAAATTTTATTTTAAAAACAGTTCAAAAAAGTATTTTATTTCGTTCCAAGTATCTAAATTGCCTCAGTTTCTTTAATTTCTCGAAAAAGAATAGTGAAGCTAAGCATATTAATTTAATTGAAATAAATAAACAGTTTACTTATTTACCAATATGCTTAAATCTACTGTGAATTGAAAGAGATTTATAAACTAGTTAGTTTCCATCATACAGTTCTTTCATTTTCAATACATTTGAAACCAACATATTTTTAAATTTCGTTCATTCCAATGATTAGATTTTAAAAAGATTTTAGAATCTTATCTTAAATATAATTAATCTGAGTTTTCTAATATCTTAATTTTTTATGAATGAATATCCATTTCATTCCTTAAGACTCCTAAAGCCTTAACAGAAATACCTGCATTTTTCTTTAAGGAATTCAAATCAATTTCGCGAAGTAAGCGACATTCTTTAGAATCTAATCCAAAAGAGAAAAAAACTTATTAAATAATTTACGGATGAGGGGACATTTGGAATGGAAAATACGAAAGGAAGACGTATGTGAAAACTGCGGGTTTTATCCAATTTTTCCTTTGTAAGGAAAAAGGAAAAGAATTTAATTTCCTTCGAGTCAACTGGAAGTAGCTCTTAACAAATCAAATAATAATAAACTCTTACAAATGAAAAAAGTTCTTTCTTTCTCCAATTTCCACACGTTTGGGGAAGATGCCAGCTGTGGAAAAAGAATCCAATAACAGCACGCTTAGTGTTTTTTATTATTGACATATTTAATAAAATGAATAATTTTCTAAATTTGAAACAGTTTCCAATAATCTTGATTTAGAATTTTCAGAAAATAATTTACAAGTAGTGATTTCTTGTATAACAAACATGATAATTTAAATAGCCGTAATGTTAATTAAGAATATAGATATCAGACATTGTTTTATGAATACTCGTAGAAAATTTTTGTGTTCCTTAAAAATCGTTCATGTAAATTAATATTCTAGTTTAATTTTTTAGAAATGCATTCTTCTTTCCACAGACCTTCTGTAAAATTAAATTGCAGCAACGCATTATGTATCTTGTTACGAAAATTCAAAGTTGTTTCCCAGACATGCAAGACATAAGAAAGTGAGTTTTATAGAGGTTTTACTCGGAGATCCATGTAAATGAATTTCAACCTTGGCGACCATTTTGGAGACTTTGGTAACAAAATGAAACTTATAGAAAATTCACAAAATGTGGTCCTATCTCTACTGGGAACGGAAATATCAAGAACCTTCGAGTGAAATCTATGTGACGTCAAATACGGTCGGAAAAGATGTAAATACAGATAGCTCATCGAGTGAATGAATAGTAGTTGGAGCTTGTTCAGCACTGCAAGGTGGTTAACTGATAGACACTGAGAGTTCTTGAAAGTGCTGTGGCTGATATTTATTAGTGATCTGCCGCGTGTTTGAGTTATTGTTTTAAAAAAGTGCTACTTAGTTTTGTTACCTGTGCGACGTTTTGATTTTCTCTAATTCACATAAAATAAAGAATTTTTTTTTACTATCCTGCTTGTTAGACTGGATTCACGCACACTCACCAGACTATTTTTGAAACATTACGTCTTTTAATGATCTGATTTGAAGCGACAGTTAAATGAAAAGACATAGAACCGAAATTTTAATAAATAACCTTGTTTATTCCAAATATTATGCTACTGAAGCAAATTCATTTAAAAAATAATTTTAAAGATTTTTAAAATTTTACTAGGATGATACTACCTAGTATAGAAACGATAATTAAGTTTAAAAATTAAACATTTATCGTAAAAGTTCTAAAATGATACCTTTATTGCATATCTTGAGTACTAATAATATATTTCTTATTTTGAAAGATTTATGTGAATGCATGCAGGTGTTTATTGGAAATAGCTGGGAATAAACGGATGCATTTTAGAAAAAGATTCCGCTTTAAGGAAAACGAAGAAATAATGAATGAGGCAGAAAAGTTGAGAATTTCAGAAAATGGGAAACTGGGACTTCGAGGCTTAAAGCAATTTTCTTCTGTTAGGAAAAAGGAATGAATTTCATTTGCTCCGAGTCATCTGACAGAAGTTCTTAACAAAGTTAATACAAATAATGCATTAGGAATGGAAAAAGTTCTATCCATTTTCATTTGCTGGAGGAAAAATGCCGGTGATGGAAAAACGAAAGTAATAACAGTATGTTTAATACCACAAGCATTTCTTATTATCGAAACGTCAATAAAGTGAATGCTCCGCCAAAAAATCAAATGGTTAAGTAGAATTTCATTCTAGAGTTTTCCAAAGGTGATGTGATAATAGTAGCGTCTCATAACTATGATTTTCTGACCGATGATTCAAAAATACTGTAATATTTCTACTTACGCGAATTTAAAAATATGAAATTTCTTATTTTTCCTCACAGTTCGAATATTTCCCATTTTAGAATATGATACGTTTGAAAAATACAGAAATAGAAGAAATTTTTCCAATCCTTTACAAAACTGAGCCTAAACGAAGTCAGAAACTGATCAGGTAGCACATATAAGAGAGGTTGTCAACCTTCCCAGACAGATTTGGGATTTGGTAGTTCATTTCTGTAATGATGTCGATGAGCGGCTGGACCCACATAGGAAATATCTGAAAGTCAATAAAATTATAGAGATGCGTGAACAAATCACATCTTAGTTGAATACTTTAATGATGTCACTGAGCAGTTGGACTCACATAGGAAGTATCTAAAAATCAATAAAATTATGGAGATGCATCAACAAATCACATCTTAGTTGATTACTATAATGATGTCGATGAGCAGTTGGACTCACATAGGAAGTATCTGAAAGTCAATAAAATTATAGAGATGCTTGAACAAATCGCATCTTAGTTGATTACTATAATGATGTCGATGAGCAGTTGGATCCACATAGGAAATATCTGAAAGTCAATAAAATTATGGAGATGCATGAACAAATCACATCTTAGTTGATTACTATAATGATGTCACTGAGCAGTTGGATCCACATAGGAAATATCTGAAAGTCAATAAAATTATGGAGATGCATGAACAAATCACATCTTAGTTGATTAATATAATGATGTCGATGAGCAGTTGGACCCACATAGGAAGTATCTGAAAGTCAATAAATTTATGGAAATGCATGAACAAATCACATCTTAGTTGATTACTATAATGATGTCACTGAGCATTTGGACTCACATAGGAAAGATCTGAAAGTCAATAAAATTATAGAGAAGCACGAACAAATCACATCTGTAAAAGTCGAAGCCTCACGTCCAGATCTTCCAGAAAATCAAATGTTGTAGATTATCGGTCGTGACGTAAGCCAACTCAATTTTCTGATTATTCCTGTGCCGCAAGGTGGAAATTTGTTTATCAGGATGACGTCATTTTTTGTATTACGTCATGATGATGGCATATATAAAATGCCTGTGTTTTCTCTGTGTATGTGTCGACATAACGTGAACGGAGTGCTTATCATGCTGCTGCAGAACATAGTGTTGTGTATATAACTATTTAGAAGTTTTCTTTTAATGTTTATCAAGAAGATAAACCCAATAGTAATAAATGCAACTCATTAGAAGAAAAATGGTCTCTCTCGTTTTTATGCGTACTTTGTTGTTTCTCTGTTTTCCAACATCAAATGATAGATGCAAGCTTAGCAAGAGGTCTCGACTAATTTGAAAAAGAGTTACAGGAAGAAATAAAACCCTTATCTTTATCTTTTTAAATAATTAAAAACATTCGATATAGAACTTCTCAATAGGCGCAAAAAAAGTATTTAAATTTTTTTCCAAAATATCGAAACATAGAACGCAGTATTTTCTTCACTTCAGGGAGTTCCAACACGATAGAAAGTTTGATGCACCCAGGATTTCTTAAAATGCACACAACCCTAAGTACAAGTCCTGCTTCTTTAAGATTTATCAATATCTGTAAGCAAGAAACTCTAGTACAACCAGAATTGAAATCACTGAAATGGTATTTTTAAAACTTCGCCCAATTCCCGTTTCAAATTCAGCAATGATTAATGCATTATATTGACCGTTAAGAATTACTTATTAACCTTCCAGCGGGAGAGATAAAATATTTTTACACGAGCGGGCACGAGTCGTACTTTTTAAGACACAATAAGTTTCTTCATTTTTACTATTGCAGTTGTGGGTTATTTTATTATAGTAATCAGAGACACGTCAGAAAATCAAATCCTTTCTTCAAGAGTGAACATTAATTTTAATATTATTTGCAAAATCTGAAATTATACTGAAATCGAAGAAAACAATGAGATTTAATACTATTCTAAAAGAGGTATTAAGCAATATACAACAGAAATATGTTTATACCAACTAACATTCTACAACAAAGACTTACTTCTTAGTTTCTAATCATTGTCCCTGTATTCTAAATATTGAACATCTGCCAGAGTTACGCTTACAAGCATATTAAAAATTGCAAATAATGTACTTCATGGATTTTGACGATCGTTTTATTTCCTTCAAACACAAACCACAAGCTCTTTTTCTCAATGCTGGTTGCTATTCACTTGCTTTTTCAGATTTTGATGTATAATTTAGACTTAAATACATGGTAATGTCATATGGCAATTATAACATTTTTTGGGCTCGAGTAGTGAGGTGTTTTCATAAGGCTGAGGTTTTTCAAGAAAATTCTTCGGCTTGGTGGATTATTGGCAGGCTTTTCAGATATTAAGTATTTTTGACAATTTAAAATGAAATATTAAATTGCTCTAATGCGCACTGAATACATAATTATCAAGGTGAAAAGTTAATACGTGATCATTTTTTTCAAATTACACGAGCGGGCGCGTGTCGTAATGTTTACGACAGAAGCATAAAACAGTATGAAATCACCTTCAAACTCGGACAAACCCATTTAATCCTGAAGAGAGGGGCGCATGAAGTAATAGCAATGACCTTCAGACAGTTTTGATCCCGAAAGTGAGAACAGGGCATGGAAAATCCCGTTTGTCGTACAATTTCCTCAGGTGCGCCAGCTGGAAGGTTAAAGGAATGGAATGTAACATATTACATCATTCGAAATAATTATAAGACAAAGAAATAACATATAATATTATGAAAATTGTGTATATAGAATATTTAGTATGCTCCATGCTCTATGGAAAATGTTCTTGTGAAGTACAACTTTAGTTGATTTTTTTTAGTAATACAAGATTATTTTTATATCTTTCTTTAAAGTGATATTATTCATTTCTTTATAAATGTCTAAATATTTAAAGAAATGCCTTCTTTTGTCGTTTTCTTAAAATTGTTTGTTTTAGAAACTGCTAATCAAGAAAGTGCCAGGCCTAATTTATTAAAACAATTCTCAATCGATTCCTTCAGTTCATTTGCGAATGATGTCACGTAGTTTTATTTACTAATCATTAATCCAAACTTTAGCTCGCAAACATGTGATCACGCATGAATTCTAATAAGCGGATTTAAAATTCATTAAGAAGCACTAGAAAGTTTGAAATTCCGGAGAAATTTTCCAGACTAAGGCATTATTTCTAGCCTAAATATGCTCAAGAATATTCGAAGGAACGGCATAGTCTCCTAGAGAATATTGACCGTACACCTAACATTTGCGTTTTCTTTCTTATTTCATAACACTGAAAATATGGATGATGAAATAACTACGGTAATGAAAGGTATATATGAGGGAAATGAAGTTTAGTCCCACAGGCTGGCTACGCACTGATCCACCGGCTGACGTCATGACACGTGACTGATTCTTCTTTGCGAGTCAGTGACTTGACTGGAACTTTAACGATTGAGCATGATGCTCAAAACTGCTTGCGATGATTTAATTATATAAAGGGCAGCACCCGCCTCCCTAATTCTTTCTTAATTTAATCTTTGCCATCGTGTTTTTTCTTGAGTACACACTCAATCCCAAATATGAAAATTAAAAAAAATTAACATAAAATCTCATTAGCATTAAGTTTGGTATGTAGTCTTAACGCCGATATCGGAGATATCGTTCAAGACGTCGTTCAAGCAAAAGTTACCAAATCTACAATAAATCTTTTGACAGATTATTGCAATCGATTAGAATTTTCAGTTAATTATTTCGCGATATAACGTTTCAGCTAGATATCTGTAAGATAAATTTTATTATTAATCATAGCTACTCAAGATTAATCAAGTTTAGATTAGCAACATCTCAAAACTATAGTTTTATACTTGGTGAATTTTGCTTGACGATATATATCAAGGTTTGGAAGAAATCCTTCCAATGGAAATCTATGCCTCTTTTTGCCCGTGTGAATACAATAAGTGGAAATGCAACAAGCTTGTTGGATGAAATTTGGCATATCGTTTTATCATTTAAATTGCAGATCTTCATCAAATTTTGTGCACAGAATGTCATCGAAAAGAGGTGCAAAACCAGTACACGAATGACTTCTCTATATGACGAAACTAAACATAAAATACGAAATATTGGGAAATTATTTGAGAAATAATTCCAGATATTTGGAATTATTGGAAAATTATTTGAGAAATAATTCCAGATATTTGGAATTACTGGAAAATTATTTGAGAAATAATTCCAGATATTTGGAATTATTGGAAAAATTAGTGAATAAATATTGGGGTAGATTAATTTTAGGCCTTTTTGGGTCAATTGTAGATCCTCTTCCGCCTCAGAAGTCCCCTTCTAATATGATATGGAAACTTTGATGATTTACTACAACTTAAATGTGAATGGCACAATTTCAGGTTTTCCACCAAACAATGCAAATACTTTCATCACATTGAAAACGTAAAAAAAGTTATTTCATTCGAGTCTGCAGATGTCCGCTTTTAAAATCTAATGGTTTACATAAGGTGTTCTTCCATTTATTTATTTAACGGAAGCTGATATTTCCTTTGTAGAGAGCTTATGTGTTTGGATTTATTAATATCGGAAGAAAATCGTTTTCTTTCCTTTTTTGTATTAAGGTATTTAACTTCGTAACGTTTGTTGGGGAAAGTAAGTGACAATATTTGCTGAAAAAACAGAGGCGGGCCATATGAAAATATATGGATCCCGAGACCTCACATGACCTCACTTCTCTCCGCCCTGGAATATCCATTATTCGAGATTATCAGTGCAACGCCGGGCCATACAGCTAGTATGAAATAAAAAGTGTTGAAATCTGTGTGGCAGTTATGTCTTGCGAACTGTCTGAATGTTTTTTCCCATTGGTAGAATGTTCTGTGGAGAAAGAATTTTTCGATTTCGTTCGACAATGGAAGTGAGTAGGAGTGCAGGCGACACTTGATGACATATCTAAACGTCATAACCTTTCAAATGAAAAGCAAATTGTTCAAATCAGTTCAGGCTGGCACACTCGGTGATGGTTTTTTTTACCAAATTATTTTAAATGTATAGATTTTCTTCACAATAATACAAAAACTCTGCTTTAAAAAATCAGTATCAGTATGATCATCTCAGTACAACACGAGAGTTACCAATATAATTTTTATAAAAGCTAGAAAGCGAGGACACATTCCCTTGTATCTAGGGCGATCTTTAATTTCCAATTTTTCAATTTTTAATTTGATTACATGTAATTTAAAAATTGAAAAGATTTTGAAATATTCAAGAGAAACTAAAAAAGAGGGGATGAAATCCAAGATGGCGATGAACTTTGAGATTCATTATCTCAGAAACTATTAAAACTCGAAGAAAAACAAAAGTTTGTATTCGTAGGGAATATTACGCTCTTTAATTTCTTAAATCAATTGTAATTTCAAAATTGAATATTTTTCGAGATATTCGGGAAAAACTAAAAATAGGGGGATGAAATCCAGGAGGACGGTGCGAGCCCTAGGATCGGGGACTTTTATCATGTTCAACAAGAGACCCTCGTGTACTAATTTTAAAAACTATATGAATTTTTATTTGTCTTATAACCCTTCGTTTATGGTGGTTATGGTTATGTTATGTTATATTATTTATACCCTTCTTCAGTGGCATAATGGCATTAATTCGTATCTGAAATACCTTGCATAAATTGAGATACTTAAAAAAATTGATTTAATTAACAAAATCGAATCTTTGGAAAGAGGCCAACCCTAATTTCGAATCAGCAGATGCGTAACTTCCTAATGAAATGAAGAAAATCGATAAATCTTGAAAACAAATATTTTGACACCAAAGCCAAGCTTCAGTGGTGTTAATTGAACATCGATAGTTCAACTGTCGATAGTAAAGTCGATAGTTTTCCCAAACTATCGCCTGAAATATTGATAGTTTTCTCCCTTGCGATAATATCGATATGTTTTCTACTAGTCGATTATTTAGAAACTGTCGATAGTTTTCTCCCCGGCGATAATAACGATAGGTGTTCTTTCAGTCGATAATTTAGAAAATATCGATAGTTCCAGTCTATTGTTTTGAAGCTATCGATAGTTTCAATATTATATTTTGGAACTATCGACTGAAATTGCGTCTATCGATCGTATTACCAGGGAGAAAAGTATCGATAGTTTCGAGAAAGTCGACACTATCGATTGTTTCAGTCCATAGTTCCAAAAACCCAAAATTATCGGCTTGGTTTCGATCTATTGATTTTTGGGGAACTCTAAGCTTTAGAAATGTATTTATGATTTGTATATGAATGAATCCACAAATAATGTTACGCAAGCACAAGTAGGTTGTAATAATATTGTGAATTTGTTTGCCATTAAATTTCTGTTGAATCCTTTATCTGGTGTATCTATTTCTTTTTATAAATTTACTTACAGAGAGATTCCCAGTTGATCTCGCTTTTTGCGCTTCCTACAGCATGTTCTCTTGTACAAATGACTTGAGCCATTCTAAAGTTTTCGCTAGTCAAAGGCAGATTTGAAAGTTCGACAATTTTCTTCCGAAATAAGTTAGTATTCCTTGAATAAATTGCGTTAGAATTATTGACATCTGAAACTAGTTTCCAAAAATAATTAATGCATCGTAGGACCAAAACAAAAATTTAGGAATAAATATTTAGATGTACATAAATTTGTTTTTCAAAAGATTACCTCTATTTTAATTGAAACATTTCATATTTAAAAAGTTGAATATTGAACCACTTTTAACCTTTTCAATTATAGTTTTCCGGCTTTAATTTACAACTCGGACTTTTATTTTCTAGTCTTGCAAACACGATTTATTACTTTTTCTTGGTATGGTTTATTTATTATCCACGCCTACCCTTTCACTCATAGGGTACGGAGAGTTTCAACGGTCGGCGAGAAAGAAAATGATTTGCATTGTATAACTATTAAGCAAATACAGAGTAAAAAGCTGCCACTTTATCTGGTTTAACCTTTGCTTTTAAAAAATTCTCTTACCGACAGAAGCCTTTTGTGTTTGCGATCCGATGTTCCATTCTAGATTTAATACAAGTTGGCGTATGAGTCTCATCTGTAAGAACTGCAATTTGCTTACGAAATAATTTAGTAAGTATTTCTTTAACAGATTTGCCTTACAATAAATCACATCTGTACTCGTTTTCCAAAAATAGTTGAATAAACATATATAAAACTGAAGATTCATATTTACATAAATGTGTTTCTAAAAATTCTACCACTATTTCAGTGCAAAAGTTTCCTATTTATGTTTTTAAAACTATTGCTTAGGAGCCCCTGTTTCTATTTTATCATGCCTTTTTTAAAGCTTGGATTTTTATATTCAGGCTGGTAAACATAAATTAGTACTATCATTTGCTATAGAAGCATTTTAACATCTGTGTGACTGACCAACTCTTTAATACATACAACGAACTTTTGGGATGTACTATAGATACATGATTTAAATCACTAATAGAATGCTACTTTCAAAAATGGGGAGAATGTTTGCTTTCAACTTACCTACCAACAATGTCATAACTCCAACAGGTTAGCCATTCTTCAAAGGATGAAATATTGAATGTCTGTCTATGAAACCAAATTGTTCACCCAGAATAATTTGCACTACATTTATTCTTTAATGACTTCAGCAGTTGAACTCAAAAAGATCTGAAAATTTTAGGCAGTTTTGCTCTAATATAGAAAGCATTATTTTAATGGTTGATTTCCAAGAATTCATTTAATAAGTTAGAAACCTCCACTTATTTAAATGCTTTAGGATATTAGTAATTGAATTAATTCGAAGGTACATCACTGAAATAATTTAAATTTTGTTTCGCCCTTAGTCGTTCAATTTCTTAGAATTTGCAATACTTTGAGCTGTAATGAAGAAGAGTGGTGTAGGATCTTGACTGCTGATATTATATGGTTATGTACTAAATTGTATTAATATTTCTATTTGTTCATTATAAGAATTTTTATGAATTTCTTGGAATGAGTTGTGAATTATTTAAAAAAAATTATTTAAAGAGGAATGTAAACACAGAAACAATAAAGAATGAACAAAGAATTAGCTGAATGACATGAAAGTACAATAAATGAAATTGCTAATATTTCAACTGATATATTTATATTAGTAATATAAACTGTAAAGACAATATAGAAGTAAAAAACATTTGAAATTTAGATCTAAAAAGCAAGAACTCAATTTTATAATTATTTGAATGCAACTGTCGCGCGTATCTCTGAAATAAAAACAGCAGATTCGTAAAGTCCCATAAACGCCCCAAATTAAAATGATGAATAAGAGTCCGTCGAAAACGTCCGTCGCTGGAAAAATAACCAATGTCATGCTTCCGTAGCACCGTCTGGCGAAAAGATATAAAACGAAATTCTTCTCTAGTTTATCTTAAACATGCGCTCGCCGATGGAAGGCTGAGTCCAGAATTTGATTAAGTGCTGCAATTTTGAGACTAATATCGACTCTTTAAAATAAATCTGGGAACTTTATAATATTTTTCTACCTGCAAGTTTGATACAAAAAAAGTACATTTTTTCAAAAAAATTACGTGTCTCATATTTATATAAATTATGCATTTTAAAAGCAAATACATAGCTTATTTCTCATTTTTGTATAATCATTCACTGGTGTCCAAAAGATAAACAGCAAGTGGGAGGTTTATCACATTAAGAGAAAGAATCAACCCGTAAATACAAATTCACATACATAACAGGTACGCTCCTAGAAAAATTAGTCTACAGCAAAAGTTTTCAATAGAGGAATTTGTTTTAAAAAAAATGAACTTCATATAAAATATTTCTTACGGATGGCAGACTGCTTATTGTTTCCGCATGTTAGGTATCATCGAAATAACCAAATTGTAGCAAGTGAGTAGATGACATCAATTGAATGAGTCCACGTTTTACTATTGTATATTTCTTTGAAATGAGTCAAGCATTAATGAAAGTCTATGTTTATCAATCGATACTTTTTTCTACAGCAATTTCGTTCGATCATATATTATTACGCTCCAAAAGTTCCTGAACTTTTGAAATATTTTGCAAATGTAAAGGGATTATGTCATATCCCTCAGAACAAGCGAAGAGTGTCATGTTCCCAACAAGTTAGAATAGGATTCATCCAGTTCAAATACGGTCAGAGGATGAATATAGCTCGTGGTTAGAGGCATTCAAAACTTCCCGTCTAGAGGAAGGTCGAATCCTGTGTCCTCCCTCATTACAGAGCTCTGGTTCGCAAGCCTTCCTAGTATGGAACTACCTGTCAAACCATCATATTCCTGTGCTTTCACTCGTGATCTCTCTCTATTTCATTTTTTCTAGGGTGTCTAATGGGCTCTCTTTTTTTACTCTGTTCGATTAGAAAAGAATATGCTCTCATAGACATCTAAAGAATGAAAGCAAAAGATATTTCATTCTATTTCAGTAGAAAAGAATATATCATCGTACACATTTAAAGAATTGAAATAAATTATTTGAAACAAAAATACAGTGATCTTTTCTCGTACTACCTTTAAATAAAAAACAGAACTGTCACTCCAAATCCATGCCTGATTTTCTTAAAAAATTAAGGTGCCATTTTCATTTTTCAAATGGTTTTTCCGAAAAAGCAGTTGAAAATATTCAGATCGAAATGTTTTAAATAAGTAAGCGCAATGAAATTTCGTTATGGATTCAAAGTAACTTTTCAACTAATGACAATAACCATGGTAGTATTTTTATAACAAATCAACACCAACATATTGTTACAGTTACAGTAGAAAATATTATTTAAATACAGTTACAGTAGGCAATGTTAATGTAATGTTTCTTCAGCAACAATACATAATTATATTGTTGCAATGATATTTGAGCTACAAATAAATAGATTAATCATACAGGCCAAAACATATTTTTGTGGTAGGGATTTTTTTTAACCTATTTTATGTATATTTTATGCGCTGGAGATAAATACGACTTTAATTTTTGTCCATCAGCTCTTCTTGGTAAAATTTGACAGTATTGGTATTCGCTTTAACACACTAAATTAAGCCGAGAGCATAGGCATTAATTGTAAGAAAAACTTTTATTCTCAACAAATTTTCTAAAACATTTTAGCTAAATTGAAATGAAACACAGAAATTATCTTGTAAATCTAAAATAGCTGAATTACAAATTAGAAATGGGAAGAATGAAATGAAACAAAAGGAAAGTTATTTGATTTCACTCAAAAAGTTTCTTTCGTTTGTCATTCTTGAGATTCTTCACAGATTTCTCAGAAATCATGTGAGATCTCATCCGCCCTGGTATCAGCTCTCTATTGTCTTTATGTTCTGGTGAAATCTTTCATCTATTTTTTCACTGTATTGCCAAGAATTTCAGTGAAACGGTTTAAATTAAGTCGTTTTAATGTAACACAAGATTTCTGCAACATTTAAACATGATCTTAACTAAATCGGGATAGTCTTCATCCTCCCAGGAAATTCTTTACAACAAGCGCTAATAAGATTCACGCTCTTCGCTCAGTCTCATTCATGAAATCCAAAGAATAATGATAGTTCATGAGCTGTTCGATTTAAGAACCATCAGAAAATGCAGATTAAATTTTTTTTCTTATTCCTGACATTTTTTGTCTATTTATATCAGCCATCAAAAGCACTAATTCGAAGTCATGTCCTGCAATTTCTTTTCCTTTTTGCTCCTTTCCCGTTTCTTTTGGGTCGAATATGTTGTAAACCGACAAAAGTATCAATATATTTAAGAAATGAGCGGTAATACACGAAGAATAATCGTCAATGATGATCAACAAGTATTTGGATTCGTCAGAAGATTCTACTGGTACTTAACACTATATATCTAAGCGGTCCCTTTCCAATGCACAATTAGTTGAAATTTCCTTGATTCTTTAAGTGATGCCATAGTAGCTTTCGCAATGGTATAAAACTATTTCACATTTGAACTTTACCCGATACAAATTAGCGAGCTAAAAAATCTTTTCGAACTTTAATAATGTCTGAGAATATTAATGATTATATCTACAGGGTTGAAACCTTATGTGACATTTTGCTTCTTTTAAGTATCCTAGTTTATTCACAACAACATCGACTATTAACATTTAAATTTTATTCTCTAAATAAGTTTTAATGACTAATATATATCAATAAAATATTTTATTGTATCTCTACCATTTTTAATTGTATATCTATAATTAGCTTAATATATTAGTTTACCTTATTAAATTCTATGCGTATTTGGACAATACAATATATACAATATAATTTTAAGCAACAGAGTTCTTTTACACCATTTTTTTGTGCATTTTATTTTCTTTCCTACATATCGGTGGTAAATCCAAAGAGAAAAGTCAGAGATGGCTTTTAATTCCCAATATAGTTGCTTTTCTTTGGAGAGGTGGTTTATAGCAGCAGTATAGATCAAGAATTCTACAACTGTAAATTAGATTAATTTAATTAAATTCTACAGCTGATCTAGAATTCTACCAAGAAATGGAAATTAGAAGGATTAGATAACTTTTCTTCCAATTCTTAAAGGTTTGAACTTGCTTTCGAATGAAATTCTGATGTCTGGAATCTTGGGGTCGTGGATCTTCCTCTTTGATGTTTTTTCTCCATTTAGAGTCCGTCATTAAATAACCAGGTCCACCACTCCGAAAATAATAAAAATTCTAAGTCCACGGAGATAACGCCTTCTGTAATTTTCCATCTTATTTCTAATTTTAAACTGTGATTTCGTCTTAAATATTCGGATTGAAATTCATGCGATTCCGTACAGGTTATAAAGCTGAATCCCTGCATTGTCACATCGTAGGGGTAGACATTATAGATGCTTATATTCAATTTTATAGTCGGATATGCCCTCTACCTGTTTTTCAACATCACTTCTCTCCCGCTGAATCCGTCCAACGAAAATACGTATGCTTTCCTTACTATTTAAACGAATTTTTATGAAAGCATTTGTGATGTCTGCTATCCTTGCTCTTGTTGTCCGAGTCGACAACCACACCTACCTTGATTTTATCATCTGAAAGATGTGAAAAAATATCGGTTAAAAATCGAACGAAATCACCTTTTATTATCGAAACCTTTAAAAATTGTTTTATCGAAATTGATCCTGAATTTAGAAGTCTGTATTAGTAGAAAATATCCCTCATATGGAAGTTCATACATAAATCATTTATTTAATTTTTATATTTCTGCATTTTACCAATTTTTTTTAAAAGTGATTTGCTTAAAAAGTAGCAATTTTCCACAGCTAGTTAAATTTAGCGAATATTGTACATTGTTAATATGTTTATTAAGATTACATGTTATAATAATTATCATAATCATAATATGTTTTGCAAATTCAGAAGATTAACTATAATTCTATGTTAATTTAAAAATGTTTCTGATTTAAATTCTAGATATTAGGATGGAGTTGTTTTAACATTTTAAGATTACTTTGATTTTGAGCAGTTTTCTTCTGATATATTTATTATGCTTTGCTTAGGTAAGTTAATTGCTGTTATTTATGACCAAAGTAAGGAAAACTATTTTAAGTTAAAAGTGAAATGCATTCAAATTGAATAAATTAAAGATTTATTAAGAATGCCTGAGACCAGGATACCTTACAGTATTTTAAGAAAAATATATCCTTATCTTTCTGTAGATCTTTAGTTCTGAAAATTATAAATTCTTTTCATTGGCAACAGTTTTTTAAAATTTATTTACAGATATTTTCTAGTTTTACACTAGTAAATGAATTCCTTGACAAGGATTAGAAATAATTTTAGGTGAATTCTTTATTAATAAGAACTACTCATGATAATTGCAGGATGTTTCGAAGAAAGGAAACAGTGGTTATTTAAATTGATTCCATAAGAGATTTATTTAAGAAAACGCAGGTCGACTAAATGAAATGCAAATATAAAAAGTACAAAATACGTATTTAAACATATTCTTATTCATTATTCTTGATAAAGCGAATTTTAAAATCCATGTAAAGAAAAGTGTACTTTATTTCATTTTCTTCTGAAAAAAAGATACAATTTGTGTTTGCTTGGATCTCTCATCTTTCTCGGAGGTAACTTTTAAAATTTATTTTTTTTACTAATTGGAGAAATAATGTTTCGTCGAATGTTGTTGATGAGCGGATAGTTTTTCTATTTTTCAGAAAGTCTGCTGAACTAAAAGTTTTGTTTGCTAGTAGTCAGAACCCATATCAGAAGCTTCCTTGTCAGAGTCCAAATTATTGCCTGAAAGGCATAAATGAGCTGTTAATTGTCTCTATCTGGTAGAGACCGAAGTTCACTTTTCTCTTCACACTGGGAAAGAAATGAATAACTTTAATCTGATTTCCAGTGTTGTTTAAGAGTGTATGAATTTTTTGTTCTTTATTTTCTCTCTTTTTGTCTTAATAAAAAATGCAGACGTAAAGGAGAGATGAAAGAATGCGTTCCATTGAGGTAGAAAGGGCAATAAGTCCAGGTGTTCGGAGGGGTTTTATTGGCCTTTTAATAGAGTTTATTTTATGTCTAATGGTCCGGATATTCTGTGCCAAATGAATTCGACCGTTGCGATGGTTGACAGCTTAGAGGACTTATAATGTACTACCATTAGTCAATAATTCTTTCTCAACTAAAGAATGCTTTTTTTGGCATCGTGAAGCGAGTCATTTGTTTTTTCATTTATTTTATCCTTTACTTTGGTATTTCTTGAGTATAACGTATTTTCGTTTTATAAAAACTATCATTACGAGGAATTGTCCCTCATAGCAAAAAATAAATTCATTTGGGAAGTCTTTTCTAAAGAATATTAAAATCTGCAATTAATTGAATTCAATTGAATAACTCTGATGTGGTTGTACATCCCCTTTCAGCACACTTGTGTATTCTACACTTGTCCTTGAAGATTTCTTTGTAAAAACCGATTTCCAACTTCACATGCCTAATACTTCCCTGTTGCTCTTGGGATTAAATGTGAAAATTCAGGTTTTTTAGTTATTAGTTTTTCAATTGCATCTTTATAGCACACTGTAGATTTAAATGATTAAAATAATAGAATCGTAGAATGGAGGATTGTTGTTGGCACATTATGTTTAATGTTTCAAAAAATTCTTCACATTTATTTGCCCGCTTTTTCTTCTAATTTTATCAATACTTCAAATTCAATATCGATAGTTCTAACTTTAAAACTCCACTAGTAGAAAATAAAGGTTAAAATGGCACAATCGTAGATTCAGTTAGAATATTGTAAAGCCTTCTTATACTTTCAGAAAACCGAATGAAAGGAAACTTTGCGTATATAAAGTCTCTATAACCCCATCCCGCTTTTATACTTTTAACAATAAAAATAGTGGCAGAAAGTTTCACCAAAAGAAAGGAGGATATCAAAATGAGTACCAGTATCAGTTTAAAAAATATTTTTTCTTAAATTTGTTAAACGTTAAAATTGGCTTATATGATTCAATTCCACATGTAATCCCATCAACTAATGGATATTATATCTCAGCCTCTTCTGGAAGTAAATTTCATAGGTTAAGGCAGCTGAGTTATGTCCAACCTTTCTTCGAAATATTAGGTTTAGAGAATGTGGACCGCGCGCTCCGGCAAAATCCACTCCCCATCACAGGTCTTACGTTATCACTTCTTTACACAATGTCTTCTCTTTCAGAGTTCAGGGCTGGAAATACTCCGACCCTACCTACAACAGATTTTGATTCTATTCCAGAGTTTTCTTTTAGGTTTGCGAGTACAGTAATAAACCAAAATATAACATTACTATAAGCATATTTTTCATTACTTACTTTAAGTGAGTAAAAATGTAATTTAAAAAAAGAATTAAGCAAAAATTTTATCATTTTTTCCATGATAAGTTCTGAAAACATTATATCACAAAAAATAACTCACATAAGTTTTTCAAAAGTTGCATGCCCGAACACCGTTTGGGCACTGCGAAAGGGGACTTCCCCGATTTGTCCGAACGCCGCTCTGACATGTCATTTTTCTAAGACAATCCACTGATTTTCCCATATTTTTCATCTTGTTTACTTTGCAATGTTTCTAGTAAATGGCTCCAGCAGTCTAATTAATTTTGGATTGAAAAACAAGTGTAAACAACTTTTTAGGACAGATTAGGTTAGGTAAAACAGTGGTTAGGTAATTTTTATCCTAAGCAATAGAAAACTAATAAAATCAATATTTTTTACTTTTTTGACTGCTGATTTGTATTTATAAAATCAATTCGTATTAAAAATTCCTTATAAAATGTGCATACCTTTGGACACAATATGGCATAAAAAGAAACTGTTAAGTTGATAATTACAGCAGTTCAGTTTCCGTGTAGGCTTTTCTCTAAATACGTTGTGAAACAATGCTTTTCCTTGCTGTGATGAAATTCAAACTGTTTTCATTGCTGACACAAAGATGCAATAGCGTTTATCTTCCATTCTTAAAAACTAATTATGAAAAGATAAATTTTTGACCTTTTGTTAATGGAACAAATTTTATTACAAAACAATTTTTAATCAATCTTCAATTTATTTATCTAAATGTAGGGTTACCATAATTTTTTGTAGGCTTCCTTTTTCAATTCCTTAGCCATGGACTTGGTTAGTTATACCAGATAAAGTGGAATTAGTTTCAACGAATATCACATCTGCGGATAAAATGTTATTTACTGTTTAAAGATACATAATCAGTTATCATGAATGTTTTCTTTAATCTTAATAATTAAAAAAAAGATTTTAAAATATATTTATAGACATTATTTCTCATAAATGAACATGCATTCAAGAGGTTTCCCATTTCTACAAATGTTTAATAGTTTGTTTTTAATCCAGTATTAAAAACTGAGGAAGAGAGATGCTGTTTATTATTGAATTCTACCTATTTTTGGATAACGGGATTAGCAGGTTCTGTATCTTTGGATAAAAAGTTATTTATTAGACAGTGTACATTCTGTTCAAATTATGTTTCTTAGCCAGGAGTAAGTGAAGAGACCTCAAAGCAAATATTCATTCATTTTTAAATTTAAGTCACATGCAAGGAATGAGTAGTGGAAAGGGAGTAAGAATACAGTTATTCAAAATACGATAAAATATGATTCACAATTATAAAGGCTTAGAAAGGAACAGCAAAATCAAATAAAACATTGAATTTATAGACATAAGTTTTAAGCCATGAATAGTTAAATTTCAAGTTCTCAAATGGATTGTTTAAGTAGTTGAGAGTACAAAATTTTGCTATCATCCTGCTGTCCAGACGACGGGTAATCAGTATTTTCTTCAATGTAGATTAGCATTTTGTAAATGGGATTATAGCAGATTTAAACTATTGACTTTGGGTTTCTGTAAACTGCAAAGAGAAGTTTAAAATTCCGAGTACTTGTTTGTTAAAGCGGCCACCGACCTTACTCGGCGACCTTCGGACTTCGCCAAGCTCGCAATTTCAGTGTTCTACAGTTCTGATCATTTCCCAACGGATATGTACATTTCTGCTGACTTTCTGACGAAGGACCGTTTTGTGGCGAGAGCTCAAATTGGAATTTTAAAAAACGTAGATTACTAACATTCAGTGAATAAGAGTAACTACTAGGACCCCGCTTTTTTGCAAGCGATGCCGCTGACATTTTTTAAGTTAAAAATTTGCCCTGTGCGAACCGTTCAAAACGAACATTTTAAAATTCCTGCAGAAGAATATTGAATTTGACAAAACCAGCAAGTAATCCATAGTTACACTATACCGGCATATAACGTTTCATCCGTAGGTACAGTGTATCTGCAAATAACGTTTTATTCGTTTGGGTTCAGTACCTGCAAATACTCCCTTCCTTAAATTATTATAATAGTTCAAACAAAGTAACTATAATAACAATAAATTATGTTTTTCGACATAGATAACGAAAGATAACTCAATTTCTCTAAAAATTAATTTTTTTACCAAGTCACATTATTCCGGAGTAAATCTATCAAAATTTGGGAAAACAAAATTAAAATGGAATAATGTATATTTCGTCAAATTAAACCAAATGATATGCATTTTCAAATGCTACAGCAATAGTACAATAATAAAACGAAATTTCATTATTCCATATACAAAAACGAAAATACTATCTTAAAATATTACAAATTGGTAAATCACGTTTAATTAAAGTTTTGAAAAACATTTTAAACTCACCAATCTCAGCCCGAGAAATCATGAATAAATGATATTTTGCAAACATCATCGGTTTATTCTTAACGTATTTGTAATAATTCCACAATATAATAAATAAAAAATAATACGTTTTCCGGAATGTACACTATGCAAATATAAAATTTCCATTTATCGATGCCAAAATTCAAACATGGCGTCATTTAGGTTGGATTTCATTGGAAATGGAAGGATTCGAAGTATTTAATTCCAATTTCCACGAGTGAGGGTGCTGCTATCGTTTATCACACGCGTCTATAAATCATCTGTATGTTCTCCTTCATACTTACATCAACAAGTCAAGAATATTGTCTAGCTTGAGTCGTCTTATGAATGATACATTTTTGTCAAATACGGAGATATTGCGAAAAGTATTGTAACATCGACGCTCTCATATCTCATCAATAACAAAAGGTAATAACACTAATTTTCACTTACCAGCCCAGAAATAAAACACCAGGCTTTATATTAAAGAAAATTTGGGTACCCCTGTTGGAAGAATTTTAGATAAATTTTAAAATATTATATAGAAACATTTCCAATATTAAAAGTGGTAATACATCTTTTATAAATTTTCAAATCTTAATTTCTACTAACTATGCAGAAGAAGATATCTCATTTGGACATAAACCTTATTTATTCCCGTTTGTAGAGCTACCTAAATACTTAATATTTCCAAACATAAATACAGAGTGTACAAACACTTCATAGACATATCAAAAAACCATAAAAAAATTAGCCGATTTTAAAGTGGGGAACCTCATGCACATTGATTGGTTTTTTCTTGGCACTGGAAAAAAATTATTATAAACACTTCCCTTCAAACGGCACTATAAGGTCCAAGTTCCCAGAAGAAATGCAAATTAACGCTATAATTAATAAACCTGCAGCACACAACAATTCAATTTTCGATTACTTTAATTTCATTCCAAGCAGCTTTTCAGGGTCCGGTTCTTGCCCGAGGCTGTGAACTACATTCTGAGGCGTTCTGTCTCCACTATACTTTATGCGCTGTCCATTTCTTTTCCTGGTCCCAAAGCCTCATACCGAAAAAAGAATGATTTGCAATGTTAACAGACTGGTTATTATGCGCTGCCTTTTCCTCGCAATGTATTCACAACAAATAAAGCAAAATCAATTTGCATTATTTCTACATTTTTATGACATATTGCCGCAAAACATCATTAAATAAACAAAATTAACATGTGTTATCACTACGATATCAATAAACGAGCATAATAAACATGTGCTTTGCCAACACACACATATTTTGCTTTATTATTAGAAGAGATGTCAATTTAAGAATATTAGTTACAAAATTCACATGTAAAGCAGTTGTCTTCCTCCTCCGCGCCACTGAAAGTTTCGTGAGCACAGCTAAGACAGTATTTATATTAAATGAACCATTCTTCTTTATTTAAAATAGAAAATTCATCATTAAAATGTAATCAATTTCGTCTGAAGTTTTTTATCGTCTTAATCGGTGGATCATCAATACTTACTGTCCCAGTCTTATGCTACTTGGAGTACCCGATTTGAACTCCGAGTGAAAAGATTATGAAAAACAAAATAGAACAGAGCAATTTATTGGAGTAATTCCTTATTGTGTGGTAGGGTATAAATCCTTAGTAAACGTTTAATAAGCTGGACTAAAAATGGTTTTTAAAAGTGTTGTGATTAATAAATGAGGCTTGTTTAAAATCAAACGAACATTAGAGAGTTGACGTCTTAAAAGAAATAAACATACACAGAAGCAGTGAATTCAACAGCTGTAACATGCTACTAAGACTGTTCCTTTTTCTTGACTAGTAGAGTGTAATTCAGTATCTGGCCACTAGAAAGAATAACTAACATTGTCAGAATCTAGGGTACCCGCTTTTACCTGCTCTCCACTATGTTTTACCGCTTAGTTTTACCGAATATACCGCTTTATTTAAATTTCCATAGAATGAAAGCGATTGGCGTTTCATTCAGTCCATTTATCACTGAATATTATAAATGAAAATAGAAATATTATAATCTTATCAAGAAATGCAGAAAAAGCGCAGTAGGAACCACAGTAGTCTGCCTTAGAATTTTACCCTACTCCCTAGTTCAAATGTCATCCCTTGGAATGAAAATTGATCACCTAGGGCAAAGATGGGATCGCCACTGGAACTCTGACTTTTATTACCTTCGTGATAAGAAACTTAGACTTCACAGAAGAGCGGCAACACAAGCACCCTTCAAACCTTCGCTTATAGTATATTTCGCACTAGTATTCTGTTTTTTTTATTCATAGTTTTGCGAAGGAAACCGAGTATACTTTTGGTGCGCCTTCTTCTTAACAAATTAAATCCATGATTTGCATAATATTTGGTCACAAGAGCAAACACCAAAATCCCTTCATCTATCTTTCATGAGTTACCAGAGGATATACAAGGCGTTGCGCGAGATTAAAACATTTTGAAATCTATGAACATGTAACAATTTAAACTTAATTAAACAGTGTTTCGCTGTTTTCGTTTATTTTCGTTCGTCCTCTTCCGTTTTTCTTCTCCATCGGCCAGCACTTTTTTTCTACATTTAGTCTCCGCACCCATTTTTCAATTCCCCATCATGAATACGGAGACATCAGAAGTTCCTTCATATTTTGTTTACATTGGTTACCATTATCCAAAGTACCATTCTATTCTTCTTGATGTCTCTCAGCCGAATCGGTAAAACACCGGAGAGTGTTCCCTATTTTTCTTCTTAGGTTCTCTCCCTTCGGATCCGGACTAAATAACATTGAATGAGTTTACCCACTCATTAGGTCCATTCAAATATTTGTCAAAATTAAATGAAGCGTTGTTCAGGTATATTATAATAATTAACTAATGTCATTGGATTTGCAGGGCAAACATATTTAAAGGTGCACATTAGGGTGTCCCAAGATGCAAGAGAATTTTTTTTGCAAAATCGAATAGGCATACCCTCTATTTTTTTCTATTTAATCTCAGTAAAATAAATAAAAATTATTATTACAAAAAGATAACGGTAACCCGTGCCGATTTGAGGTCAAACTTGAACGTGAAATCTTGTACGGGAAATACTATGGAAAGATTGCAAAATGTATGTTTCTTTTGTACATAAGACAACAATTTATTAAAAGCAGATATTGATTACTATATTACAGTAGAAGAACATTACTGTACATATTTTCGTTTCAATGTTTGCTTTTTACTGTCAGGATAGATTTTCATGTGTTCTTGTACGCAACGTAACAAAAATTATTTTTGTTCCTCCTCAACCGTTATTAAACCATGAAAGTAGTTCTGCATAATTTTTACCGCTCTTTCAGTTGTATCGTTCACTGCTCTAAGCATTCAGACTGTCTTTTTCGCGTTTAGAAACGAAGCGTTATTCGCCCATGAAGAGGGACTCTCGTTGAGAAAACTATCAGCAATTTTGAGTCTAGAAAACAATGACTGGCTTTTGACTGATATGAAATCATCGACGCTTTTCTCTGTAAAAAAATAAAATAACAGTACACAATTGTGTGATATAAATAAATAACTAAAAATTTTCTACTAAATTATCTTTGAGCTTTTTAAAGAGTGGGATATCGGGGCTTGTTGTCACTTTTTTAATTTTCACTTCGAATACGGCCTTTAATACCAGTTCGTGTACAAGATGGCGGCAAGAGAAAAAAAGCATTTCCCTATCAAAGTTTTGTTCGAGGAGCGCGCAAGCACCATTAAAACGAATTGTATTCGAAGCCGTACTATCACAACAGAGAATTTGGATTTTGTCTTCAAGATTTCAATCTAAGATCGCCTTCCAAACAGCCTGTGCCTATTCTGTGCTTGAGGAATTATCCAGTCTCGGCACAGCAATGAGTTGTTTTTTAAGTCCATATGAAATAACTATAGGAAAGCGTTCTTCTTTCGATTTTCGAGCACTCAAAGCAAGCAACAGTTTGCCATCGCAATGTATGGTCAATACATCCAGTACCTCGTTTTGGAGGAAGTCACTTTTTAAGTTTTCCGCGCGTTCCTTCCATTTTTCTGTTCGGATTCTTTGAATTGTAGACTTGCTTATCGGAAATTCGTCAATGTTACATCCAAGTGCATCAATAGTAGCTTCAAGAATAAACACAGAATCTCGCATACTTAACTGATGCCTGTCTAATGCAGCAACTAACTTTGGAGTAATAAAATCTTTCCTCATTACTGATATACTTGTCCTAGGTTCTGAACTTTCGATCAGTGTTGGGAAATCTTCTGAATCTATATTTTCACTAGAAGTCGAAGAGGAATCTTCTTGCAATGGTTCGTATGATGCCGAGGATTTTGAAGCGGAAACATATTTGATTCGCCGATTTTCTTCTTTGACAACTCGAAGTCGCGCCCTTTCCTATTTGTCGGTCCGTTTTTTATTCACTCCACCTCAGTGACCAGCTCGGCCCGGATCTGTTTGGGGCTGCAAGAACATCCTCTCTTCCTCTATTTTCATTAACCGAAGTGTATCAGCGTGTGCAATGTCGAACAAATTGTCTAAATTACTTACAAATTCTTATTGTCGCCGCTTGAATACGTCTTGTAATTTCTTTGCATTTTTTTGTTAAGTCTCTCCAAACTTGATACACGTTAACAAGTTTCCTCATACAATCTGCCAACGATTTGGTAGGCATGCGTACCTTTTGCCAAAAGATAATACATTCGCGAATAGCGAGATTTGCTCTTTCATTAACAGTTAAATTCACTCCTCGAATATTGTAAAACAAAACTGCGAGATCGTGTCCAATAGAGGGAAGGTTTGAACCCGTTATTTGATGTTCTATTTCCCTTATTAAAAACATCACTTTTTTAGAACTACGCAATTCAACTGCTATGTTCTGTTCACTGATTAAAAATTATACAAGCATTTAGTAACAAAACAACTTGAAGTTATAAGCACATTAACACGTGAATGTGCTCTGTCCCGAGTAAACTGGTACTAACACGTTTCAAGGGTTGCGCATTGCCACTGTCGAAGCTCTCTAAAACATTTTTTTGTTTGGTTTTGTCTTTACCTTTTGCATCTGCTGTGTGCTCCGCAACATACATCAGCGTTCGCTCGTTTCAGTACACAAGTACTGGCTAACACGTTTAGATGCAAGTCGGCACGGGTTGCCGTGGTTCAAATTACATGAAACTTTATTTACAATTGTTTTGACATAAAAGGAAAAAGATAAGAGGGTATGCGCAGAAAAAAAACCGACTTTCATTTTTTGGGGACACCCTAGTGTACATGACAAAAAATAAAAGTTCAAATAAAAGTTCTGCTTTTCGGTTAGTATTCAAAGAAAGCAATATTTTTTATTATAACTTTACTATTGGGAAAAGCACGGGAATGAAGAATTTTATAAAAGAAATAATCGGTTTGAATTTAATTACAATAATTGAAAGCATAGTTCCAAATTCCATTTGAAATGCATTTCAAACGTCTTTTACATTCGAGGGAAAGGAGCTTATGCCATTTAAATTCGGATCAGTGAAAAGAAAATTTTCTGCCCTTTAAGGTGGTTTATAAATCGCCTTCGTGACATATATTTCAGACGTTATTGACAAAAAGTTGAGAGAAACTCTGAAACTCTGCTTACTTTTTATTTAATTAAATAATTTAAGAACTACTAAGACTTGAAAACTGGAAAAAGCTCAATTGATATAGAAATGCACCTAGAATGGAATATACAAACTTCATGACTACACTATTCACCGTTTAGGAAGAATTCTTGTGACAGATAGACGGGTAAACTCCATTTTTTTGTCCATAGTTCCTGTCCCTTCGATAGGAAACGTACTGAGTAACCATGAAAGACTTATCAACCTCAGAATAATCATTTAAAAATTTGTAAATATTAAACAAAACATCTTCTAGAGAGAGTAATGAATTAATAACACTTTCTTATATTAACTTCAACAGTAGCAAATGCACGTGGATGAAGGATTTGATGAAATAGTAAATTGGTTTGAATTTAATTTTATAAGAATAGAAAATATTGTTACAAGCTGAATTCAAAATACATGCTGAAACCTTAATTTCAAGTAGAGAAAAAATTAACTGCAATGGAATTAGTATAATTAAAAAGGCATTTCTTTCCTCTTTAAGATGGTGTAAAAATAATTTTCGTTCGATAAATAGTGCAGAAGTAATTGGCGAAAATGTTTAAAATTTACTCCTAAATTATATTAAATTTCGTTATTTAATTAAATGCTCCAGAATGAATTAATTCTTAAAGTTGAAAATAGCACAGTTGAAATAGAAATGTACCTCAGAATTTCATGTGCAAATTTAAGGCCGCTACCCTTCACCGTTTAGGAGGAGTTCTTGTGAACGTCAGACAAATGTATTATCTGTCTAATATTTTAGACCTCGTTTATATAGACGCGAATAGACAGATTGATATACGGTCAACCGACTGATGGAGTTGATTCAAAATCTGCGATCATCTAACACTCTGGTGATAAAATTATGTGCGAATTTTATTCACTCCTTCGAAGTCTTTGCATACTAGTCATTTTCCGTAGAACGATTTTTGTCCCAGAAATGCGTCAGCTGCTGATTTCTTTCAAGTGGCAGAAGGCTACACTAAGCAATGCATTGGAATAAAGCGACCAGAAGACCGAGACTTGGCAATTTCCTCATATCTGAATTTGTCTAATATTTTATAAGCCGCTAACATTTAGTTAAAAAGAGAAAAAAAAATTGAAACAATATTACGAAGAAAAAACTGTCTAGAATTACTGAATGACCATTCGTAGTTATGGAAGAAGTATACCTTTACTCTTTAACTGCAAGCTCGAAGATTGCATAAAAATATCCAATATTCTCTTTGATTTGAGTCCCGCTTTAGTAGCCAAGAAATATCGTTTATTCACGGGTTCAAATTGCGAAACCTGTCTGCCCGACCCCTCCCGACGGAGGTACGTACTATCACTGAGGGCAGGATTCTATCCTCTATCACTGTACTCTCGATCAGTATAAAGAACCCTCTTACTTATCCGGTGGCTTCTCATATTCAAAAATTTGTGGTGTTCCCATTTGGGAAAATTTACTAAATGAAATGTTGCACCTTTTATTTGAATTCATAAGAAAAAAATCGGTGTGACATTTCATTCATTAAATTCATAACTGAATATTAGCAATGACGAACTCAGAGAGAATCGCAGAAAAAAGTGTGATTGTAGAGATTATTTCGTTTAAGTCAGAATTTTACTTCAGATATCCGAGGAATGTCGGCAAAATAATGCTAGGTGTTTCGCTTTATTTTGAATTTGCAGCGACTGTACTATGCATCTATCCAAAAAATGTGAGGCTATTTTGATTTAAATTGGAATATTATAAGACCAAAATAAAAAAAATAATTCATTAAATATTAAATTCCCATATATTTATAGAATGATGCTGCTTAAAATTTAATTTCAGAATTGAATGCGAGATCCAAAATTGCTAATGTCATTAGATGCCAAACATTCATTTCATTATCTTTCTGTTTTATGCTCCAAAATTCAATTCAAATACAATCCCATTTTCTACTCAATGCTTCCTTTGTAATTTGCCAAATAGTTTTTTTGGTCTTTTGTAGCAATTATTACTTCCGTCTTACCAAAAATTAATTGACTTTAAAATTAAATTAAAGATGGTTGACACTGTTAAATTAATAATATGAATATGGTAGGGGCGTAACTGGTCTACGAAGGCTGCTATATTGCAACGAATGAACCACATCAATTCAAAAATATATTGTATATAATTAATTAGGTGTAATTTTAATCTCCATCTTTGCAGCCCTCAACGTAAAGCTATAGAACATTAAGAAAAGAAAGAAAACTCTTAAAAAATGGATTTCAACTTTGCTATTATGCTTGCTCGCCATTTGTGTAAGTACGAATCTGAGGGAAGAACATCATTTTCAATTCCTAAGGAAGAATAAGAATCAAGAAAGAAATCAGCTAGCAGAATCTTAATATCCCTAAGAAATAAGGAAACATTTGCGAGATCGACGTTTAAACCTGTACAATGAGCATTAAAATTCACAGCATTTCTACTGCGAAAATTGAACGTTTAAAATTCTATTCACGAAAATGAAGGATATTTTATAAATTGATTTTTAAAATGTGGCGAATGCAATTCTTGTCCTGATATTCAAATTTAAATTGTTAACTTCGTTCATGTAACTTGCGCTGTGCTGAGAGTGACGCCACGTAGGAGGCGTTGTCTTGTGTCTGAGCACAAAAGGCACAGGCATTAATTCTGTCTCTCACTCGCAGTAATAGCACTCTCAGCTAGGTGCGATGTGAAGGCAGATTTTAGTTGTGTTTTAATAGAATAGTTGTTTTAAATAAATGACTTCATCACTGGAACTACTGAACGCACCTACGCAATCTTCATTCATCCTAATCATCACATCGTGATCCTATTTCTCATTCCTAACAAGATCATCAATGTAAGAAACGATGCACAAATTTATAAAACTCTATTTATCTTACATAAATAGACAATTAATATGTTTAAAACTTATCTATCTAGTATTGAATATAGATATGTGTTTTATAATTTGCAGCCGCACGTCTAAATTAGCTTATAATTTGATCTGATTCTACTTTCAGGAGAACAATGTTTCGAGAATTAAAATAACATTTTACTGAATACAACTTTTCAATAATGTATAACATCGGAGAAAGTAAACAATAAATAAGAAATATAATAATATATTCTGCATATTACTCTTTCTGAGTTAAATCTTTTATCCAAGGGAATTTATTGAAAACAAAGGCTTTAAATATTCCAAATGAATAATGTGTGGTATGGAAGAAGATTTCCATACGATGATTGTTTTGAAACATTAAAGAAATTTCAAAGAAAAGACGAAAGCTTAAACTTTAAAGCGCAAGAAAGTAGAAAGAATATCTCACCAGTTGCATTTTTAGTTATCATGTTCAAATACAAAAGAAAAGACAGGCTGACTGTCAATCCATTGGTGCACATGCCTCAAAACGTGATGCGTATCTACAAATAAGATGATAAAACCGTGTAACAAATTTTATCCATTCACATGTTTGGGTTTTATAGTTATCAAGTCCAAATACATATGGACAGAAAGAAATACAGACTTCTCGTTCACCATTTTTGATCAAAATGTGATAATAATCAACAAATATGGTGTGCAGATCCCATATCATTATAAGATATCGACTTGAATATATCGAAAGTAATTCAATTTTCAAATTATATGTCATCGGAAAATCAAAAAGTGTAAAATTCCCTACAAACGCATGCTTTATTTTGTTTTAGATTTAACAGTTTCCGAGATAATGGATTTTAAATTTACTACCATAGTGGATTTTATCTCGCCTCTTTTTAATTTTTCTTAAATATCTCAGAAATTAGTAAATGTAGAAAAAATCATGCATATGTTGGGAATTTTACGATTATTAATTTGTCGCATTACATGTAATTTGAAAATTAAATATGTTTTGAGATATTAAAGAAAAACTCAAATGAAAGATAAAATCTAAGATGTTGGGACATTTTGAGACCCATTATCTCAAAAATTATTAAAGCTAGAAGAAATATAAAAGAATGAATTTATAGGGAATTTTATGATAGCTATTTTTTGTATTACATGTAATTGAAAATTGAACATTTTTCGAGATATTCAAGAAAAACTAAAAAAGGGAGGAAGAAATACAAGATGGTGGCAAATTTGAGACGATTAATCTGAGAAACTATTAAAGCTGAACGAAAAATAAAGGAGGGAATTTTACACTCTGGAACTCGTTAATTGAATTCTAAGTTGAAAACTGAATAGATTTCAGGATATTCAAGAAAAACTAAGAAAAACCGGATGAATTACAAGATGGCGCCGCGATCTCATCCCTCAGGACGGAGGAATTTTAGTATGTTTATCCGAAGCTCCTGAAGAACATGTGTACCAATTTTCAAAACTATACGATTTCATGATTGTTTTTTCAAGCCCTTCGTTAACTGGTCTTTCAAATAAGAATTTTTACAAATTCATACAATTAGAGACCAAGTATAACAAAGTCTATTCATCCTGGGAGAAAAATGCAAAAATCAATTTGAAGGAAATCCTATGCTCTTTAATCTCTTAAGCAAATGTAATTTGAATATTGAATAGTTTTCGAGATATTGAAGAAAATCTAAAAAAAGCGAAGGAATCCAAGATGGCGGCAAATTTCAGATCCATTATTATCTGAGAAACTATTAGAGCTGAAAGAAACATAAAAGTATATATTTTTAGGGAATTGCAAGGCTCTTTAATACTTTAAATAAATTGTAAGTTGAAAACTGAATAGATTTCGAGATATTCAAGAAAAACTAAGAAAGGGGGGATGAAATACAAGATGGCGAAGTAAAATCGACTCCCTGGACCGGGGACTTTAGTATATTCATCAGAATCCTCTCACAAACATGTGTACCAATTTTCAAAAATTTATGATTTAATGTTTTTTCGATCCCCTTTTGGACCTTCGTTGACTGCTTTATGCTGTATTTATTCATAAACACCAATTGGGATATTTCTTTTAAATTAGGAATAATCATTAGCTTTGTTTCTGATTCGTAAATATTATTTTTCCTTCATTTTTCAGTAAACATTTTTCAGAAAATTAAAAAAGGATTTTCGGATTATCCGAAATTTCTGATTTTTGTGGTGTAGATTCCCGGGATTCTACTGTACAACATGATTCAACGCTATAAAATTATAAGTAAACACAACAGTTTTCGGTCAGAGGTTAAACAAAATTTGAACCCCGGGTAGTTTTTTCATAAGTTGTTTATTTATGAAATCAAAAAATGGTGTTAGCGTCTTAATTGTACCAGTTCCTGAAATAGTAAATATACAAACAATCGCTAATGAAATCCGTAAACAGAAAATATATTAGAAAACATTATTTAATTTAAAATTGTATTTTGCGTGTCCACACGTGATAAATTACGGTTCAGTAATGCTGGTATATTCAGTCTTTTCATGCTCTTGTAATAAGCTAAATATTGTGTAATCTTTTTAATTTTAACTGGAAATATATATGAGAAAGAAAAAAAAATTTCATTAAATTTTATTTTTCGGAATTCCATAGATGCACATTCAGCTCAATGCTCTTTTAACAATTGAATTTGATCTCAAATTTTTAACGTTATTAACTGTAAAACATTAAATTCATTTTCTTTCTGTTTAAATTTCTAATTTTAGTTAAAATACTAATACCTTTTTATGCAATGTTTTTTCATATTTTATAATTCATTTCGAGGTCCTTCTTAGCAATTACTGTTTCCAGTATAACGAAAATTCAATACATTGAAAATTTATATCAAAATTGATTGAATACTAAATAATACCATTAATATGATGGGAACCAGTTGGTCGCCGAAGGCTGCTGTTTTGTAATGTATAAACCATAGCAGTTCAAAAACGCTTTGATTGTTATTATAAACCGAATATCTATCTCTACACACCCCTACGTAAGGTTTCAGAGAATATAAAAAAAACAATTGCATTTTTATTTATTATTTGAAAACATTGGATCTCAAATTTAGTACTTGACATGGACTCCACTTTGGGTAGATAGGTATCTGAGTGAAGAAATTAAACCAAAATAGTATTTGGAGATCTTTCTTTCGATAATCTAATTGCAAAAATGATTTCTAGGTACACAACATTTGTTTTGCTCTTGTTGCAGCTTTTTATTTTGGTTAAAAAGAAATAGCAATCTACATGAATGGCCAGCTGTCGCCATTACAATGGAATAGCAAATGAATATAAATTTTATTTTGTCTTCAGTCAATTTCCGTTTATGTTGAACGCATGTGTGACAGAATTGAAGCGGAGCACAATTCCTTTCCTTGACGTCAAGTTTCATACCGAAGTAGCACTATTTCCGTTTTTAACAAAACCGTTTATGCTACGCTGCCTTCTCCACCCAACAGATTCATCCAATATCTACCAAAATGAGTCGAGATTATTTTCATAAGTTTCTGATGCAATTTTGCAGTAACAAATACCAGAAAAACGAAACAAATTACTGTGTGATATCTATAAATGAGAATAATGAATATTTCGTATCTGTATATATTGAAGAGTGAAAAAAATTGTTTTCATAAGCAACGAGTCAGAAACATAATAGCTTCTATAATATAACATAATAATAATATGAGAAAATAATAATTTTACTTCTCTCACTGTAATATAGTATTTCATTTTTATTATTGCCATTTTACTCATAACTTAATTTTCCATTCTAATAAAAATGCATCTTTAAAAATAATATTTCATTCTAATTTTATTAAATATTTCCCTCGGCAATTTTTTGAATAAGAAAAATATGTGGGCGATGGAAAGAAACAAATGTCATTTCTGTGATCAGCGAAACAACAATCGGTCGTTTGATAATCCCCAGGTTCGTGTTGGATTTCTGGATTTTTAACTAAGATAATTGTAGATGAATATGCACGATATTATGGGAAATTAACTGGAATGACTGACGAATAACGTTTTGTACCCTCGATCTTATTGGCAGTGAGCTAGACATCGAACGGCGCTGTGAACCTTCCATAATAATGGGATTGCAACTAACCTTTCTTAATAAAATAATCAACAGACACAACTCTATCTTGTTTTTCCAAAGGAGGCCATTTCCACTTTCTTCACAAATGAGTTTTTTAAAATGCTTGAACTGGGACACTGCGATGAATTGGAGTTCGGTTTTTCTGAATTAAAACACTTTTGAATAAGAAGTAAAAATTGTTGAAGTTCTTCAAAATCAGCTACGGTAGCGTGAAAGATATCCGTCTGGGTGAAATGAGATGTGGTAAAGTAGCAACTGTAGGTTCTATTCATAATAATTCATTTCAGTATGCATGGCAGTGGATGTTGCAAGACGTGAGGGGGATACAGACGATGAAAATGTTTGTGGTGCCTTCAGAAAAGAGAGGAGGAGAACGAAGATCAGCGGCATTTGAGCCAAAACAATATCTCTTCCATAAAAAGATTCAAATGCATTGAATTTCACTATGTCGGAATAAGACTCAAGCAACAATCAACCCAGCAGTTAAATAAGCATTAAAAATTTAGCTTATTTACAACTTCGGTACTGAAGACGACTCACACATAGTTATTCTCTGGTACTTCAAAAAACTATTCAACTCCAGAGCCAACACAGATTTTGGTTCCACTTGTGTTGATAGTCTTCCCAAATGCTTGGGAGTGAATTAGAGGACCGAAGCAGCTAAGACTGACGAAGAGAAACAGACGTTTATATTTGAATCCACGCTACATAAAATGCGAGCAGCGGCTTTTTATCTCTTAGAAGAGAAAAGATGGAGGACCTAATTATCTAACGCTTTGAATGCTGAAAAAAGTTTTTCAAGCAAAAATCCTTGACCGGTTGACAAATTATAGCAGATAGCTGTACCTATATAACTCCAATGTCATTCACGTCTCATCAAAAGATCCATTGACCAAACAATAACCAATTCATATACTTGATGGGACATAACTTCCCAAATGCTTCCAATTAAATTTCTTCAGCTTTGTTTCACTGGCTGCACAATATGGATTTCATAGGTGATACGGTCCTCGTATGTATGGCTGACGGGTGCGAAGGCCGAGCCAAAAACACCACACTCTTGATTATGTTCCAATGTTGTTGGATAAGCAACCTCCAGGAACCCTAAGAAGATAGAGTTCCCAATACAGAACATTATTCCCCGGACCTCGTGCTTGCGGGAATTAAAGAGAAAGTGAAAATGAAAATGAGACCTTCGTTTGGGAAAAAAATATTTCCGAAAGTGGGAGAGTTCTCAAGATAAACAGAGATTATCTCGATTATGATTGGAAGAAAATCAGCAGAATTTTCAAAAAATAACCTGCAAGATGTTATCTCTAATTCGTCTCGACAAAGAGATTTTTATAAGGAAAAAAAACATTATTCCAAGGAGTTCCCTTTCATAAATCGGAGGCAGGTGCAAGAAAATACGTTGTGAAGAGAAGGAAAAATATTACGACCAATAAGGTTAGAGTCGTGACTCCACGCCTAATCGTGAATCCTCTAAAACTTCATATTGTACAAAATTACTGACGAGACATTTTTGACCGATCTGAGAGAGTGTTGACAAATAGGTTTTCTGCAGAATCATTTTACAATCAGAAGCTCAAGGACAGGAAGAGTGGGAAAAAATCCTCTGGAAGACAGAGACAATATTTAGTGCGGCATTTCCTAAATGTGGGCATGAGAATATGATTTTTTAATGAGTGAATCTATTTTCTATGGTAAAAATATAAACGTCTTTTTACAATAATATTTTATGCAAATTATTATGCCTTGTGTTTTCTTTAAAATTTGCCGTATTTATTTAAATATCCGATTTCAGTAAAACTGGACCATTTCCGAAACAAAACTGCATCCTTCTTCATGCCTCATTATCATAAATAGTATACTGAATGAAACTGCCCAAATGCCATGCAGTCATTTTTTAAATCTCAATTTTCTGACGAAATTTCTCTTTCGTAGGTGGCCACTTTTTGCAGCTAAACGACTCAATTTATACAACATTATTTGCCCTGCACTTATAGTTAAGCACAGCCTTTACTAAACGAAAGAAAATATGTCAGAATATCGTTATTATTTATAAATACTGGTAAAAAATTATAGTGCTTTGCAGCATAGATTAAATGTGTTTCCTGATTTCCATCCGCTTCTACATTTTAACTACGACGTCTGCATTTAGTGACTGGTTAAAGAATACTTGTTTATGAATATACATCAAGATTATACAAATCTTGATTTCCTATTTTAACAAATATTAAAAAGTAACTGGGTCAAATCTTACTGATTTTTTGCTGAATGATGTTGTTTTCTTTTAATGGACTCCCTTTTATTCCTAACAAAATTGTAGCTGATCGTGGTTGGACAAAACCGGATCGCGTTTTTGCCAAAGAACGCAATAGAAAACCGTTCCTGAAATTTTTTTCGACTGATATTCAGTTTCAAAGGAAACTTTGTAAAATTTGATGTTTTGTTCCACTTGGATCTGAATTGACGTGTCGCGTAAAGTGGGTCGGCAGCAAACCCTTAAAACTGAGTATGTGTAGATTCGCTGACTCTAGTCGTGATGGCACTGTTTTTTTTTTGATTGATAGTGTCTTTTCGTGATGAGTACTGACAAGACTTGCGTTGTAGCATTATTTTTCATACAAAATAACCACAGGACAAAACTATTTTAGCCGTGATTTCAGAAACGCGCATGAGATAACACACATCCTTAATGCTGCTTTTCGTTATACAGAAAGAGAATGTTTCTTCATTTTATGAAATTAAACAAAGGTAACTATAAGGACCTGGCATTTTACGTTTGAATGCTACTTTTAAACTGTGACGTATCTACGTAGCAGTCGAATCTGATGATAAAATAGAAGAACGAGATAGAAAAGAGACCAGAAGCAATGTTTATTATTTGTCTACTAACAGTAGATGAACTTACGAAACTTATTCTGAATGTGAATTCTGCAATAGAATCTAATGATGAAATCGCCGAATTCTTCGCTTATAAAATTTTAACAAAAATTAAAGCGTATTGACAACAGAAATCATTTTCTCGATATCCGAAATGTCGTATGTGATTCCCTATTTACACAATTGTTTTTCTAAATTTTGAAGAAACAAAATTATAAAGTAGTGTTACTAAAGTACATTATTGTTTAAACACACATTTTAAGTACTACAAATACATTTGCAATGCGGTGAATGAACTGCCCCCCTGTTACAAGTATCTTCATTTGAGATCCTCTCATTACCAGATTTTTGGAATTATCAATCTCTAATTTAGCGACATCTGAATTAGAGCCAACTTCATATTGCACTTGAGACTCTCTCACCGAGTTTTCGAACATGCATCTTCAGATTTAGATGCGACATTTGTAACATACACAAATTTTCTCTCATCAAATTTCACATGTTTGTATTTGAAATTGATCCTTGTTTCGAGCCTCTAAATTTCCTGGTACGTGCTGCGCAATCTAGTAACTTTTCTGCTTCGCCACGTAGTCTTCGTCGATGTTGCTTTGACAAGTACAAACATGCTCCCGGTAGTTATTAATTTCCTTTATGAAGATAAAGGTAGTTGTGATGATAATTTCGAGACTTACTGGCTTTTGAAAAAATGGCTCACCTAATATTGAATGAGTTATATAAACTTTTACTAATATCTCGAAAACTATTCCAGATATACTCATAGGCTTTTGGAATCCGACGTTTTAGTATCTCAGCTTTGCTCTGACATAAAGATTTTACTATTTAACAATTCACTTTTTCAAATTCATATTTAAAAAATTCAATAAAATATTATTCTTTCTTTATTTATAAATTTAGTTAATTTTTTATGTAGTAAGATTATGTTCTTTGAGTGAATGAAAAGGTTTTTGAGAAACCTATAATAATTTCCTATATACTATAAAAAGTTTATATAACTCATTTAACATTAAATAAGCCATTTTTTCAAAAGCCTATAAGTCTAGAAATTATCATCACAACTGTATAAGATTTTTTGGTGGGTGGGGGCTAATTTCATGACCATGAATACATTCAGCGATAAAACAATCGGTTGGCGTAATGGAGAAATTTCGAGATAGCACTTATTCAAGTATGTTAATTAACTAGGTTAAACAGTTTCTCGATCTGAATAAACATTTCCCTTTGAGTCATTAACATTGCCTTTAGTTCTGTGGAGATGTAGTAATTTATACCATAGTTAAAGTGTGTCACATTTTGAAGTTGACCACTGTACCGTAGATTCTTAATCAGTGAAATAACAACATGATTGTATGAAAGTAGTACTTGAATGTAGAGGTTGATGGCGATATTCTTTCTTCCGTGCATAAACCGTACTCTGGCTGAAAAAGCTGCAACAAGTGCACAATCTATCTGAAGCATGTGCGGTAGACTCTTGTACAGGCTGGTAGCGTTTGGTGAAAAATAACACTATGTCTGGCAAGAACCGAACCCTGATCAACTCTTTGAAATACAACTAAAGTAATCGTAAACAGAATTGTTGGTCAATGTAGGTTTATAAATAACAGTGCAATTTGTATTTTTTCTGGGCAGTTGCTCCTTGTAGTGCCGCTCCAAGGGAAGTTTTTGTACTAAATACTTTTTTCTATGTCAATAAAAAAACCGACCAATGTGCATGAAGTACACCACTTAAAAATCTACTTATATTTTATGGTTTTTTGAAATGTCTACGGATTTTTTTACATACTCTGAATTTATATTTGGAAAAAAAATTAAATATTTGGGTAGATATAAAAACTGGAATAAATAAGGTTCATGTCAAAATGATACAGCACCTTTTGTATAGTTAGGAGTGAAGATTTGAAAAATTCGTAAGCGATGTACTACCACTTTTAATATTGTAAAAATGTCTACATAAAATTTTAAAATTTTTCTGAACACAGTCGTTTTTATGGCAGCATCTCTTCTTTTATATAAAGCCTGGAATTTTATTTCTGGGCTGGTAAATGAAATGAAAATTAATGTTTTTTCCTTTTTTTACGGATTTGATATGAAAACGCCAATGTTACAATATATAGAAATTAAAAGTTTTAAGATTGGATTATTACGGTTAACTTTCAGTCTACGGTGCCCACTTACTTCGTTCCTCTTAGGATCGCCAACTCTCTGCCGCCAAGAATAGAGAGGAGAGGATATTTGTTTTGTTTGCTCATGATGATTTTAACGAGTGAGATGTGCGCATGCGCGGAAATTGATCTGTTCATCGGTGTTTTGCGCATGGCGCGATATTACGATTCGTTTTGATTGGTTTGTTCCGTTGTTCCGTTTGATTTAATTGGTCGATTCAATCGAATTTATTTTGTCGGTTTGATTTTCATCTGATTTTATCATTTCGTTACGTGCGCTTCGTACAGCTGTTGTTGATTATGGCATTGGTTCCATTTCGAAGTGTGTGGATTTGGGATTAATAGCAAGCGGATATCAGTGTCCTAAGTGTAAACAGCAATTGGGCAATTAAAATAGGTATGTTAAGTTTTAACTACACTTTTCTCATTTTCGATCATTTTCAGACACTTTTAGGTTCAGAATTGTGTATGCTATTCTACGTTTCCGCTTCTCAATGAATAAGCGAAGCTACTAGTGTCCCACTTTGCAGAAAGCGAAGCCGCTGATGTTTTTTTTAAGTTAAAAAAAATTGCCCGGTACGCGTTTGCAATGCCGAAGGCATTGCGTGCTCAATCGCTCCTTTTCAAATGAAGCATGCGCAGTGCAGCAATGAAAAGCGCACTGCGCATCCCAAACAGTGTTTGGCGCCAGCAAATCAAATTGCGCCAAGATAAATTGGCGAGAAGCAAGTGGGCACCGTAGACTGAAAGTTTACTATTATTACTTCTGTTCCATACAGCAGAAGACTAATAACAGGAATGGAAGTGAAATAAATGCAAAGATCTGGATACCCGGCTTACCCACAGCCCAATACTGAAATTAATTCGACAGGTTGTTTAATGGAGACCATATCCCTATTTTATCCGTAAACAACCTGTTCACTTTTCGCTTTCTTCATATTTTCCAAAAATGTATCATTCAGAAGACGCCTCAAGCTAGGTATTATTCTTGACTTGTTGGTGTAACTATGGAAGAGGACATACAGAAGATTTATGCACACATGCGATAAACTATAGCAACGCCCTCATGTGTGGAAATTGTAATTAACTACTTTGAATTCTCTCATTCCCAACGAAATCCAACCTCAATGACAGTATGTTGGATCTCTATTATGGATAAATGGAAATTTTATTTCTGCGTAGAGTACATTCAGGACACCTTATTATTTTTTATTTATTATATTGTGGAATTATGATAAATACATTTAGAATAAATCAATGCTCTCTACAAAATATCAATTATTCAGTATTCCTCGAGATGAGAATGGTAAGTTTAAAATGTTTTTCAAAACTTTTATCAAATCTTATTTAAATGTTTTACCAATTTGTAATATTTTAAAATATTATTTTCGCTTTTGTATTTTTGTATATGAAAAAATAAAATTTTGTTTATTTTTTACTATTGCTGAAGAATATGAAAATGCTTATCTTGTGGTATAATTTGACAAAATATGCATTATTTTTGTTTTCCCGAACTTTGATGGATTGCTTCAAGAATAATATGACTTGGTAATAAAAATGATTTTTAAAGAAATTGACTAATGTTTCGTTATTACTGTTGAAAAGATTAAGGGGAAAATCAATTTTTGAAATAATTAATAGTGTTTGCTAACTCAATCCCTAATGATTGAAACAGCTTCGTTTCATCCGAACAATTTCAATCATTTCCCTATTTAACTTTTCAGCCACACCTTTCATTTTCGTTGATAAAAAATTGTAAGTTCAAATTTATCCCTGTTTTCATTAAAGATTTCCGAAAAAAATTTGTCAAATAAAATCCGAAATCATATCCTGCAATTTTTTTCTTTTTGCTGCTTTCCCGTTTCTTTTGGGTCGACTATATTGTAAGCCGACAAATGTATCGATATATTTAAAAAAATAAGCGGTAATACACGGAGAATAATCGTCAATGATGATCAACAAGCATTTGGATTCGTCAGAAGATTCTACTGGTACTGAACACCATATATCTAAGAGGTCCCTTTCCATTGCATAATTTGTTGAAATTTCATTGATTCTTTAAGTGATGCCATAGTAGCTTTCGCAAAGGTAAAACTATTTCACTTTTGAACTTTATCCAATACAAATTAGCAAGCCAAATAATCTTTTCGAACTCTAATATTGCCTGAGAATATTAATGATTATATCTACAGTGTAGAAACATTATATGACATTTTACTTCTTTTAAATATCCTAGTTTATTCCCTACAACATCGTCTATTAACATTTAAATTGTGTCCTCTGAATGAGTTTCAATGACTAATATCTATCAATAAGATATTTTATTGTAGCTCTACCATTTTTAATTGTATATCTATAATTATCTTAATATCTTAGTCTAACTGATTAAATTCTACGCGTATTTGGACAATATAATATATAAAATATATTTTTAAGCAACATAGTTCTTTAACACCATTTTTGTGCACATTATTTTCTTCCCTACATATCAGTGGTAAAAGCAAAAAAAAAAAAGTCAGAGATGGCTTTTAATTCAAAAATGGTTGTTTTTCTTCTGCGACGGAGCCGGTTTTAGAATAGTCATCAGAGAGCGACTTTCTACGTTCCAGCCGGTTGAAGGGTTAAAATATGCTTGACAATTATAAAAGCTTAGAAAAGAAGAGTAAAATCAAATAAAATATTGAATTTAGAGACATCAGTTTTAAACCATAAATAGTTAAAATTCAAGTTCTCAAACGGATTGTTTAAGTAGTTGTGAGTACAAATTTTTGCCATCGCCCTCCTGTTCGGATTCTACACCTTGACCTTTCGGCAAGTATTAAAACGCTTTACGATCATGCCGCTCGGCCTTGACACACAGAGAGGTACGTTTCATTTAGATACTTTCTTTAGCCCCACACGGTTTGTTAAGAATTTTAACTACTGATAATCTGCATTTTCTTCAATGTAGATTTGCATTTTGTAAAAGGGATTATAGCAGATTTAAACTATTGACTTTGGGTTTTCCGTAAACTGCAAAGAGAAGTTAAAATTCCGGTACTTGTTTGTTAAAGCGGCCACCGACCTTACTCGGCGACCTTCGGACTTCGCCAAGCTCGCAAGTTCAGTGTTCTACAGTTCTGATCATTTCCGAACAAATATGTTTAGGACTGCCGTGCTACTGTACGCTTCTCTTGCCTTTTTGACGAAGGAACTTTTTGAGGTGAGAGCTCAATTTGGAATTTTTAAAAAAGTAGATTACTAACATTCAATGAATAAGCGTAACTACTAGGATCCCGCTTTTCTAAAATCGAATCCTCTGCCGTATTTTTAAGTTAAAAATTTGCCCGTTACGAACCGTTCAAAACGAACATTTTAAAATTCCTACAGAAGAATATTTAATTTGACAAAACCTGCAAGTAATCCATAGGTACAGTATACCTGAAAATAACGTTTCATCCGTAGGTACAGTGTACCTGCAAATTACGTTTTATTCGTTTAGGTTCAGTGACTGCAAATAATCCCTTCCTTAAATTATTATAATAGTTGAAACAAATTAACGATAGTAACAATAAATTATATTTTTCGACAGAAATAACGAAAGATAACTCAATTTCTTTAAAAATTAATTTTTTTACCAAGTCATATTATTCGGGAAGAAATCAATCAAAATTTGGGAGAACAAAATTTAAATGCAATAATGTATATTTTGTCAAATTAACCCTTTGAACGGCTCAAATATTTCAGCTGAATGCCTTGAAAACGGCTCCTGTGTAGCTAAATGGTGAACGCAAATTTGTCGAAGACTAACTCATGATCGGTGTGAAAACCTGTCAGCGTAAGTTTTCCTTCCCCCGTCCTAATGTTCAGGAGAACAGCAAGGGTTAATCATCGCCACTGTCCCGTCCGAACAAGAGGGGCAGGGCCATTCAAAGTCATAAATCAGTCTGGTTAGAGTAATTGCTATCTTGTGGCTTTTCAACTAAGAACACTCCGATTTCAAAACGATTCCCTTTCAGTCTGAAGCTTTTAGAGAGTGTAGAATTTTTTCTTATTCCTATTCTTAATAAGTATAGAGAAAATTTGTTTCATGAATGATTTCGTGAAATATGAGTCATCTAAATGCATTTCGGAAACAATAATTCTTTCTGCTTTCAATCAAAGAATTTTACTTCAGATTCCTTTTTTCTTTTTTTTCAGTATTAAACTTTTACTAACAAATTTAGTATGTTCCTCTGATTAAAATATCTTATAATTTTTTAAAATTTTATTACTTAATAATACGATAATAATACAAATTCTACATTCAATTAGAGAATGTAAAATGAATTTGTTGCCCCCAATAATTAAATAAAAAGTTTGTATAATTGTCTCCTTCAAGAAGATTCGTGTTTTTGATTTCATTTTTAAAGTTTTAAGATATTGAGAAAATAGCTTTTTGCCAATGGTAGATAAAACACCATATATTACATTTGAAAAAAAAATATTCTTCCGAAATAATCAAGGAAGAGGGTATTTAAGATTTTAAAACTAAATTTAACACTAAAATAAGAAAATGTGTTCAAAATTCCGCGTACATACACAACTAGTTTTTCATCAAAATTAATATTTTCTTTTTTAATGTTTAACTATTTTCAGTATCAGTTTCTTATTTTATTTATATACTTGGTGCGAATTTCAGTAAAATTAGTTGATATATCTGTTGCTACTCGAGACCCAAAATATTTTCGAAAGTCCATTTAGCATTCATAGCAATCAAAACACAAATTTTTATTGATGAAATAAATATGAAGACAAATATTTGTGATTTTCCCCAAATTACAAAATGCTTCAAATCGTTTACAATGTTCAAAATTGATATTGCTTGCTGAGTAAAATACTTACGTGCATTTTTGAAAAAATAGAACGTTTTGTCGGGAGCATATAAAGGTTTTTTTAATCACAAATTTTTTGTTTATACCTTTCAGGAGTGACGGTTTCGCTTCTGATATACGATTTTAAGAATTTATTTTCGTAGGCAACCTCTAGCTTTTTGGTGATTCAATTCACCAAAATAGTTTTCTAAGGGAAATATATAATTGCATTTCAATTTAGATAGTATGCACTTGGTACATGGAACTATAATTCGGATACTTTGCACTATAATTCAAATACTCTGCACTATAAATTTTATACTTTACACTTGATTCATGGAACTATAATTCGAATACTTCACACTATAATTCGAATACCTTGCACTATAAATTTGATACTTTGCCCTACAAATTTTTCACTTTGTACACGGAACTATAAATTGAATACTTTCACTCAAACTCAATTTTTAAGACATAGTATCAAATATTTTAAATTGGGCAGATTGCTAACTCAAAAAAGGAAATAAAAAAAATATAGATATTATAAAAAAGTTTATTACAAAAAAGTATATTACAAAAATGAAAAAAGGTTTAAAGGTTTAGTTACTTTTAGCACAAAGTAAACAAACATAATTCAGAATAAATATATTATAAAAAATAATACAATACTAAACAATACTAATTGTATTAAAAGAGCATTTTTGGCTCTAATGGGCCGACCTCTCTTACGTTTCTGCCCAAGAGGGAAACATTTAGCTCGTTTGGCACTTTCCCCTACCCTATAAATATTAGCATGCCTAAGCTATGCTTTCAAATATATTTTTTTGCAAAAACATTATACGAGTATGTGGAAACAGAACCGTTACTGATAGAGGCAGATACTGTAACTTTCCATACACAGTTATTATATTCAGTTTTATATTCATAAAAAAAGCTCCATATGAGATATGCCCTTTCATATGAATTTCTTCACTTCTGCATTTATATTCTGTTTCACCTGTAAAGATAATAAATAAAACGCATATTGGTTTTCGACTTCTAATTTTGCCCACTGATTTGGTTTTGTCCAAATCTTTGTAGGAACATGCAAACCATTTTACATGCGGTTTCATGTAAAATGGATTGTAATTCGGGTTAACTGGATCATGTTCATTTGATAATTTTTCACAATCGCATTTTCACACATTTCAAGGAACTGACTAACAGGGAGACGCTCACGAAATGTATGTTCCTTTTTTCATCAGCGCAGTGGTTGCCTCTAATCCATTAGTGGTGATAGGAAAACAATTCCGAATACCTATATATCGGTAACGATTTCTGGTAAGCTATTCGATTTAAAGTATTCTGTGAATGTTGTGATATTCGCATCATCCTTTTTCCTCCTATTTCTTTAAAAAATAATACAGTAACTATGTTAAAGGTATCGTCATTAGAGCATAAATGAAGACATTCAATATCATTTCTTATTTCATCTTTGTCTTTAATTCCACGCAGTTTGCCATCATTTTTTTACTACATGTAAATAACGCGTCAATCGTCGCGAGAGAAGTCCAAAACAGCTCTGAAACCATTAGTTATTACACTGCTGTCATCAGCCAATAAAATTTTCGGATTCCACTCAGTTTCATTTATTTATAGCATGAGTCTTTCACACGATTAAATGGCTCTTCCATTTGTGTGTCGCGGAAGTTTGGAGAGGGGGTGCAAGTTCAGGTATCGTTCTCGTCATCTGACCGTGGTTGAAAACTAGTAGGTCCGTCCAAAAGTAGTCGTATTGCTTCAGAACGGGACGTTAATGTAACTTAATTAAACTAAACACAAACGGCGTATATTCTTCGCCAGGAACATTCCATCTCGCATTGCACCAATTAAATACATCTTTCGCAGATATAGTTAGTTGGCGGTTCAAACGTTTCGTGTCTAAGTTTTGCCAGAACATTTTAATTAACAGAATTTAAAATTTTTCTGGTTCTTTCAAACCACGATTTTGGAATGCAGCTATTATTGCATTCAGTTTTCTGACACCATCTTCATATGGCTGGAGCACCATTTTTCTCTCTTCTTTCCACCATGGACAGGCCTCGATTTCCATCCACGTGATTACTGTGCTTCATATAATGAAACAGCAGAACTTTCAGAATGGAACTATATTCCATTAATTCTTTTCCACTATACTTTTCCATTAATTTTTTTCCACTATACTTTTCCATTAATTCTTTACTACTACTACTTTCTATTACGACGTTAATTCTTTCTATATTCACCAGCTATACGCCGGTAAGTGATTTTGCATCCAGCTGAGCTACTGTATGATGCAATTTTCTTCCACGTTTTATTTACCGCAAATTATTTGCATAGTTTATTATCAATTCTGCTGTTTCGTATTCCTTAGATTTAATCCAGAGTCGTTTTTACTGTTCCTTGCGTTTTTTTTCATTTATTTAATCATCACTCTCGGAATGATATTTCGAGATAAATTCCAGTAAATCGCTTACATTTTATATGACTTCAATCCTAAAGCAAAAACACTCGAAATGTTTTATTTTATTAAGATTTACAACATTTTTTATAATTTAAATAAACTCATTCGCCAGGTCTCAAAATATATCAGATGATCACATGAATAGGGTAAAAATAGTAAAGTTCAGTTTGATTATATTAACGTCCGTTTTGAAGCGTCACGAGGTCTATTTTGGGACGGACCTCGACATTTTGAACCGCGGTCAGATGATGAGGGCGACCTGTGAGCTGGCAACCCCTTCTCCAAACTTCCGCACCATAACAGCGGGGGAACGTTTGTCTCCCTAAGTATTATTCAACGTGCAACAGGCCCAATATACAACGGATCTTCGATGGAATCGAGTTTCGAGCCTGGAGCCCTCCAGCTCTGAGACCGACACCTTATCACTAGGCCACCGTAGCCTCAGTTCAGTTTCAAAAGATACCAAAAATAGGTATAGAAGCAGTGATGTAGTCTCAAAATAATCAGTGCCACGGCGCTCCAACCTGGGTGACATAAAACGTGCTGTTTTAATGACATTTTCACAATTTTCTCCTGAAAAAAAGCAGTGCCAGAACGGCGTTCAAGCTCCACTACACCCCTGTAGAGAAGAAACGTTGCACACTGCACACGCACAAGTCTCGGCAATACACGGCGCACAGCCATATTATAAATGAACCAGCGTTGCTAATTTGGCGGATAAAATTTCCGGCTTTAGCTCATTCTAGGACTTTTTTCCTTCTGAGGTATTAAATCCCCATAAACAAGGATGATTTCCCCAATGAAAACACTCCAACTAATGCAAAGTTGCACGACTGCAAAAACTATGTTTATTTAGTTTGTTCAACGTGGAAACATCCGTTTTATAGTGGAAAGTAATTAATGCAAGTGATAATATTTTTTCTTCATTGTATCATATTTGTTCAAAGTTCAAATATTTTTTCGCGTTGAATAAATTTAATTCTAGCGGAATAATATTTTTTCGCGTGCAGTATATTTGTTATGAGTGCAAAATATTTTTATCAAAGTGAATTTGATCCAAATTAAAGTGCAAATAATTCCCACCCGTTTTCTAATATCCAATAAAATACAGTTAATTTGGGTGGGAATTGCAATTTTCTTTTCTCATGGAACTGTCACCGAAAATACGTATTACACGCACGTAAACAAACTAGAAAACTCGTCCATTGTATGAAAATAGTTATTGTGAGACATTTTCGAAAGATATCGTGGAAAAACGCAAAATCTTGCTTAATTTCTAATTAACTAAAATTTTAATTAACTTTTGTTCTTCGAAAAGTTGACTATGATATTCCACTTCTTATATTAAATATTTACAAAAATAAACAGATATAAAGTAAGATTAGTTCAAATTCCCATCATTGCCTAGCAACGAAGTATCTATAAATTTGCTTAATTTCAAAATCCTTTACATGTAATCAAGTTTTTATTAAATTAAAAATAATAATAAGGGTTGGGAGGAAAATTACGCACCTAGAATTAGTTTCATTGAAAATGTAAAATTTTGTAGTTTAAGATGGTATAAAATAGTTTTGGGAGAAAAATTGACCCGAAGTTACTGCGGTAAAACGATTTCGGTTAATTTCAAATTAACCGACTGTTTAATTAACTTTTGGACATAGAAATGTTGACAATAATGTTCCTCTTGTTTTAAATGATAAGTTTGCAAAATTTTGCTCTAATAGGTACAGCGGCTTAGAAGATACACATATCTACATAAATACCCACAATTAGTTTTATTTATGTTAAGATACTAGATGATATGCCCAGCGTTGCTCTGGATTAAAATACTTTAATGTCTAATATTTTAAGGTGAAAAATACTTTTATATAAAATAATGTAATGCACAAAATTCTTTTATCGTCTTAAACGTTTTTTAATTAAAATGAGAATATCAATTTGACCCTACGATTTTTAAAAATTGCCGATAGCTAATTTTCTTCATATATAAGGTTTAAAATAAAGGTTTTAATAAACGTTTTGGGACAAAAATAAAAAAAATTCATAATTAAAAAGCATAAATAAATTAAATCAATAGTTGTTCCTAATAAATTTTTTTTAATGAACTCTGTGAATTGTCTTCTTTAAAACTTTTCTTTAAGTGTTCTTCTAGAATTCTGTTAATAAATTCTGGTAACAGTTCTTCGAATGTATTCTTGTTATTTAACATTAAAAACCAGGCAAATTCTTTGCAGCTGCAACTGGAAATGATAACAAAAATGTAAATAATCCCACTTTAACAGGCTCCCGCGCCGCCCAACCCCGTCAGGCAAAAACGTAAACAAACCCCACACTACTCTCACACCGTCAGGCGAAAGAATAATCAATCACCCCACCCCAACTGTTAGTCAAAAGCTTCCTCCACCTGCAAGTGTTACCTTCCCTTCCCTCGGAATGGGAGGATTGCATGAAGCCATGCAATCTCGCCTTGAGTGTCGATGCATGAAGTCTCACGGCTGAAATAAATAAAATCTTTCTGGAAATTCAAAATATCCCCGAGCTCATTAGAGGAATCCAGGCCGCGGATAGCCCCCTGGGAGAAGTCTATGATTCTTGCCAAGGCGCTTCGGCCCAACACTGTAACACTGGACTAAGTGAACACCAGAAAAGATCACGACCCTGCTTGTCTTCAAAGCTTACTATAAAAGAAAATAAATAAATAAATAATAATAAAAATCTATTAAATACTGGATGCCAGTACCATCATTGCGATTCGTAGCACACCAAATTAAGAGCTACTTGCTCTTTCCCCCTCCCGATATGACTTTCACATCAGAGATGAGACCTCATTCCTTAAATTCATTAGTAAATATATAAATACTTATTTGTATGAAACTGATGATATTAATGAGTCACCAATATGCGAACTCGACTGTTTTCCAATTAATTAATGCAAGAACATATCCAAATTTAAAAAAAAAAAGCTTATTCTCCAGTCCTTTTTTAAATTAAATGTCCGTAAATTCTCAAATTAGGTGCAAACAATTATATGATGCCACTAACCACTTCTATTGCAGGATGATTAAAGCCCCTTGAGGCTGTGCGCTTCCAATGATCCCCACACACACATGAACATATTATTACAAATTGTGCGTAAATATTAATCTTGAAATATTTTTTTTTAAAAGTAAAAAAAAATAAATGAAATTTTTGTTACTGAAAAGCTAAGTTTATGAACTTTAAAATTGAGTATAAGTTTTTTTGTGACTTCATATTTTGGAAAGATATCGCCTAAAATTGACAAAATATTGATTAATTTTTAATTTTTTCTGGTTAAAAAATAAATGTTAAGTAGTTCGAAGTCACACCGTCGCCTAGCAACGAAGCATCTATAAATTAGCTAATTTCAAAATGGTCTGCATCTATTCAATTATTTTTTAATTAAATTTTAAAAATGAATAAAATCTAAAGGAAAACTGGCACAAAGTTGGTATCATTGAAAAGGTAGAAACTTTGAATTTTTGGATAGTATAAAAATATATCTCCTAGGGGATAAATTTCTCAGAAGTTAATGCTGTAAAATGGCAAAATTTGTGTCAATTATTAATTAACTGGATGTTTCAGTAACTTTTGCTCTTTGAAAAATTGACATTAATCTTTCTCTTGACTTAAATAATAAGTTTTCAAAGTTTCGTTAAAATCGGTCAAGTGGTTTAGGAGGAGATGTGGAGCATGCATACAATGACTTTTATTTATATTAATATTTGCAGCGCTTTTATTATTTAGACAAAAGAAAATTTAAAAAACTTGCAAATAGGAAATTTTTTTTTGTTTTTATTGCAATGTAATAAAACCAATTTTAAAAGTTTTTATGTACTTTTTATATTTCATAAAGCAAGCTTTGAAAATTCAAACCCTGTCATTTGAACCAGTAACAATTAATTGTTAATGATCGCTGTAAACATGAGAGTTCCCTGGTTTCTCGAAAATTTATGCCAATTTTACAATTCTACTAGTTTTCTGCTCGATATTAAATTTGCAGTGAAAAATCCAAATATTTAAATCAATGATAAATTTCTTGTTCACCATCGCCAAGCGATTCTGATATAACTCTGGTTCTCAGGAATAACGTTATTCCTCTCCCTCAAAAGTTTATTCCCCCAAAAGTGACGACCCGAATTCTAATTGCCAGTGACAACCACAAAACGACCTTGAGTAGCAGCTGACCCTCTTCGCCTTTTATGAGCGAGGGGGAAAGCAGTAGCGATTTTCTATGTCGGAGCCTGTTTTCGGACAATAAACAATGAGCAACTTCTACACCGTAGCCAGTTTTAGTGTAACTATTGGAGAGCGACTTTCTACGTTCCAGCAGGTTGAAGGGTTAAACTAAATCATAAGCATTTTGAAATGCTATAGCAATAGCACAATAATAAAATAAAATTTCATTATTTCATATACAAAAGCGAAAATACTAGCTTGAAATATTACAAATTGGTAAATCACATTTGATGAAAATTTTGAAAAGCATTTTAAACTCACCATTCTCAGCTCGAGAAGTCATGAATAATTGATATTTTGCATATATCATCTTTTTATTCTTATAAGAATCTATCCGGAATGGACACTAAGGAAAAATAAAATTTCCATTTATCGATATCAAATATCCAACATGGCATCATTTAGGTTGGATTTCGTTGGAAATGGGTTGGTTTCCACGAATGAGTTGCTGCTATCGTTTATCACACGCGTCCTTAAATCATCTGTATGTACTCCTCCATACTTACATCAACAAGTCAAGAATATTACCTAGCTTGAGTCGTCTTATGAATGATACATTTTGGCAAATATGGAGATATTGCGAAAAGTATTGTATTATTGAAGCTTTCATATCTTATCAATAACAAATGGTAATAACACTAACTTTCACTTACCAGCCCAGAAATAAAGCTCTAGGCCTGATATTAAAGAAAACTGCGAGTTCCAGAGTTGGTGATGTGTCAATAAAATTTTAAAATTTTATATAGAAACTTTTTCAATATTAAAAGTGGTAATAATGCTTTTACAAATTTTCAAATCTTAATTTCTACTAACTATGCCAAAGATGATATCTCATTTGGACATAAGACTTATTTATTCCTGTTTGTAAAGCTACCTAAATACTTAATATTTCCAAACATAAATACCGAATGTGCAAAAAATTCGGAGACATTTAAAAAACAATAAGTAATAAGCCGATTTTAAAGTGGGGAACATCATGCGCATTGCTTGGTTTTCTCTTGGCATAGGAAAAAAAATATTACAAAAACTTCCCTTCAAACGGCACTATAAGGTGCAAGTACCCAGAAGAAATGCAATTTAACACTGTGTTTAATAAACCTGCAGCACCAAACAATTCAATTTACGATTACTTTAGTTGCATTCCAAGCAGCTTATCTCGGTCTGGTTCTTGCCCGAGTCTGTGAACTACATTCTGAGGCGCTCTGTCTTCATTATATCCTTGCATACTTTATTCGCTGTTCATTTCTTTTCCTGGTCCCAAAGCCTCATATTGAAAAAGTGATTTGCCATGTTAACATTGCTGGTTATCATGCGCTGCCTTATTCTCGCAACGTATTCACAAAAAATAAAGCAAAATTAATTTGCATTACTACTACAACATCTTGTTGACATATTGCAGTAAAAACATCAATAATAAAACAAAATTAACATGTGTTATCACTACGATATTAATAAACGAGCATAATAAACATGTGTTTTGCCAACAAACATACATCTTGCTTTATTATTAGTAGAGATGACAGTTTAGGAATATTACTCACAAAATTCACATGTAAAGCACATGTCTTCCTCCTCCGCGCCACTGCAACTTTCGAGAGCACAGCTAAGACAGTATTTATATTAGATTAACCATTCTTCTTTAATTAAATTAGAAAATTCATCATTAAAATATTAACAATTTCGTCTGAAGTGTTTTTATCGCCTTAATCGAAGGAAAAATCATTACTGACTGTCCTAGACTTACGCCACTTGGAGTACCCGATTTTACCCCGAGTGCAAAGATTATAAAGAAACGAAATAGAACAGCGCAGTTTATTGGAGTAATTCCTTATTGTTTGATCGGGTATGAATCCTTTGTAAACGTATAATAAGCTGGACTGAAAATGGTTTTTAAAAGTGTAATAATTTTTATGTAAGGATACTTTAAAATCAAACGAACATTTAACATCTTTAAACAAATAAACATACACAGAAGAAGTGAATTCAACAGCTGTAACATCCCACTAAGACTGTTCCTTTTTCTTGACTAGTAGAATGTAATTCAGTATTTTTCCACTAGAAATGATAACTAATATTGCCAGAATCAAGGTAACCCGGTTTCACCAACTTTCCCCAATTTTTTTTTCTTCGGAATGGAGAACTCGAATATAAATTAAATTTTCACAAAATGAAAGCGAGTGGTGTTTCATTCAGTCCATTCATCACTGAATATTAGAAATGACAATAGAAATATTATAATCTTCCAAAGGAATGCAGAAAAAGCGCAAAAGGAAGAGCAGTAGAAGCATATGCGCGTTTTCTGGTTTACTTTTTTAAATTTTTCCTGAATATCTCGAAAACTATTCAGTTTTAGAATTACAATTTATTTAACAAACTAAAGATCGTAAAATTCTCTACAAATAGGAGTTTTTATTTTTCTAATAGCTTTAATAGCTTCGCAGACAATGGCGCTCAAAAAGGGAAGTTGTCAATTACTTTTCGACAACCTACGCTACCATACCTTTCTAAAAAAACTTTTTAAAATGCGCTCACATTTTTAAAAAACGTAGTTGTAACATACATAGTATTTCTTTATTCCATTAATTTATGATCATCCTGAAAAATTTTGAAAGCTTTCATCTATCCGAAATGTTATAAATTAAGCTCTCTAGCTTTTAATGAAGCAAATGGCTTTGTAATTACAATATTGAAAGTAATGAAATGTTAGTATGTATACTAAATATAAGGATTACAAACAAAAAATGACTGCCATATAAATGCATATTTAAATAATAACTTTAGGTTGAGTATTGATAGTTTAATGATTGATAGTCAAAGAAAATTTTAATGCGTTTGTTAACGGCAAAATTATTTGGTGATAATAGTGTAACTCAAAAGGGAGATTAAACACTTCACATTGCGGCTGGAATTGAATTTTTTTGCGTATTTTTTGGTTAATTATTATTGAAATCGCTTTCATATATAATGTGATTCCAACGTCAATACGGACGGATAACTTTTATCAGCAATTGCAAAACTTTATGCGGTCTTTCCTCTCTCCCTCCTGCAGTATTTTTTGTTTGGCAGAATAACTGAATCTAGGTTTTGCGAAATAAATATAAGCACAATCTCGTTTTCTTCACACAAATTATGGAAATATTCAGAACTAGAAAACAATACAAAGATAGCAAACATACGTCTTTTAGAGCCGTTTGTGTGCTGTTACATTACGCAAGAAGAATTAAGGTATATTTTCCATTCTTCACTATTTCCTTATGGGGATTTAAATTGGAATGGCGCTTTTCATAACCATTCATAACCAACTTCCGAAGAAACAGATATCCAGTCATTATTAATCAGGAATACCGTAAGAAATCATCTATACATGTAAATATACGCATAAACTTCCTGTTAAAAAATGCCTTAAATGACGTAAAGAATTATATTTTATGCTTTTTGATTGCATAAATGTACTGCTGAAAAAAGTACTGACTCTAATTTTTTATACAATCCCTCGGTCCTAATTGTCATATTGAATAAAATATTTTTAAGACAATAAAGTATTAAACAGAAAAAAATTCACTCTTCTGCGACTAAAACTTGACTGGTTTATGAATATTTAAATATCGCTGATATGATTGTACATTAATTCAATGGCCGCAAAGAGGATTATTCTGCAATCAACTCGCAGCCCTGGCAAAATGCGGCAACTGAGTGGTTTCGAAATTATAAAATTCTAAGTTCTATTAGTGTGGGATTTCTTCTCGTCATCGCCAGATTGCGCAACGACTCTCATACTGTAACGGCTCTATGTCGCTCAGAGTCAGGGGGCAGACGAGAGATGAGAATCCAGATCTCAATGTCCAGCAACTGAACGCGCGAAGGTGGTCAAGCGAGAAGATTGTGTGAGTACAGTGTTATGATATGCTAGTGAAGTAAGTGAACTCTCCGACACTGGATACCATTTCTGATTCATCATCGAACCTGCAACCATAGCATCTGTAAATTCAGCATCATCATCATTTCTTTTCCGTCACCATTTTAATAAATAGTTGTGTTAATTCAAGTAGAGTGATTGGTATCATTTCAAATCATCACACCCACATTAGTTCGTTTAATTTTAGTCGCTGAAAATTGGAAGCATTTTTAAGTAAAATATGAGAGTATCAAAAATAGATTACTAATCATGATTAATAGGTCCGGGTAGCTGTATAAATATTTTGACTTCGTAATTTTTTCAGAAATATAATTATTGACTGAAACTATATAATATATATTTTTATGTGATTAAAAGCATTCTGCCAAATCGAGTTATATGCCAATCTATAACGGCTAAGAAAGTAGACATTGGGCCACGTTTAGAATTTTCAACCTGTATATTGTTGCTAAAGGCAAGAAAAAAAAATAAAAAAACGACGTGTATACCATTTCACAGCAAGAGATAAATCTTAAGTCAATAGGTTGTAAAATTCAAGGTAACTTATACATGATAGTTAAATGTTTCAGTTATCACTCGCCAACCGATATTCCCTGTGATTGAACTGCCAACAGGACGATTGATGAAAGAACATTGTGTGATCTACAAAGTTGAATTTTTTAGGGGCGATTTCTCGTCAAATCTGGTAATCATGGATGTTGTTATGAAACAGCTGTTTGGCGAGTTTTAGGATGTCTGTCATGATGTCGACGCGTATGGCGAGATACCGCATCACGTTCTTAAGCCTTACCTGAATTTTTCTGCCAGACACCATTGTCTGACGAAGCTGTGACTGTAAAATCTGAAGCACGTGCACCATCTAAAGCATCGGCCTCTTATGTATACTAATGAGACTAATGAAAAATAACACTGCGTCAGGCAAAAAGCACACTCCCAGACAACTACTTGGAACTATCTACTATCGTTAATTGCATTATTCGGCATTTGCAGGTTTATAATAATTATATAATTTCCGTCTTTTAAGTGTAGTTGCTCTAATATCTTCCGACGGCAATTTTAGTATTAAATTTTTTCTATAACATGAAAAAAAAATCCTACCTGTCTGCATGAAATGTTTACATGGCACCCTATTTTCCAATCAGATTATTTATTTTATGCTTCCTTAAGATGACTATGGATGTTTTTACCCACCCTGTATTTAGATTAGTAAAAATTATGTATGTAAATAGCTTTACCAGCGAGAAGAAATAAACTCTGAGTAAAAGTGAGATATCACCTTTCTATAGTTAGAAATGTAGATTCCAAAGCATATAAAGAACATTTTACTATTAATATTGGGGAAATGTTTATAAAAATTTTCAAATTGATAATACATGAAAATAATTTTACCACTTTTAATATTGCAGAACATTCTATAAAAAGTTTTAAAATCTTTTATTCGCCGGAACTTCGTTTATAATTGCTATTTCTTTAACTTAAATCTTGCTCTTTCTCTCTTCTTGTTCTTTAACTCTGCTAATTACGTATTACTTAAGATTCCTGAAGATAAGAATGGCATGTTTAAAATATTTTTTAAAACTTTTATCACATGCGATTTAAGTAAATTAGAAATTTGTAATATTTTAAATTTTCATTTTTTGCTTTATATATGAAATAATGAAGTTTCGTTTTATTTTTGTGAATAATAGTAGAAGTAATTTAAGTTGCTTTTCTTTTGGAATAATCTGACAAAATATGCATTATTTCCTTAAAGGTTGTTATTTTCAGAAATTTCATAGATTTATTTTCAAGTAATATGGCTTGGTTATAAAAATAATTCCAAATATGTTAATATATCCTCCGCTATTACTGTCAATAATCATAACATATTGTTATTATTGTTACTCACTTTGCGCTGATATCGTTTTTAAGATGAACATTTTTTCAAAAATTTAAAATAAGTTCACTCTTCAAGGGAAAACAATTGGGAGCATGCTCACTCTATTTTCGAAATTAATGAAAAATTGTTATAATATTAATAGTGTCTTTTGCTGGGTATATGCATTGACTAAACTAAATAAATCGGTAATGAAGATCAGTTATTAATAAAACATATATAGTCGCACCGAAACAAGTTTACTGCCGTAGAATATCATTTACCCTTTGTTAAAAAAGTGTTCTTAGATATTTCTAAAGAATGAATTGATTTTAGTAACAATTCATGTTTGATGTTTTGATATCATTTCGTGCAATAAATGTCAAAATTTCTTTGATAATTAGCATGTAATTTAAAGTTTCAACATGTAATTTAGTGTTAACACTGATCCGTTCTGTTGGTTCTTAATTTAAAAACTCATTAGGTTACTCCATTATGTCCTGACACAGACAATATTCTTCTAATTCATCAATACTATTATAGGAAAAATTTTCATTGATAGCTTTAATTATTTCATTCCTTATATGAGATAATTGTACAGTTTGGTCTCCAATGGACAATTTTCTATTCCGTAATGTCTCACAGAACAAAGGATGTCTCAATAAATATTTCGTCTTAAACCAAATAGATTTCGGAAAAATTCTGAAAAATATTATGCCTGCAAATTCTGAAGGGTGGGTACTGTAGCGCAAACTGTGGATTGGGTATTTAAAATATCCAGTTTAAGTTTCCAACTACTGTACTTATCTGGTATCCTGAAGATCCGACGTCTATGTCATCCTATTGCACGTTAAATCAGTCATCGGGGATTAAAAATCTTCCCTCTGGTGTGGTTCGAAATTTTGGTGAATGGGTGCCAGCCCAGGTGCCTTCCTCGTCATCTGACAGTGGATCAAAATTACGATGTCCGTCTCAAAATAGCCCTCGTGTTTCTTCAAAACGGGACGTAAATGTAAATAAACTAAAATTTTCTTCGATTTAAATCGCTTCTAAAATTGTACAATGGTGTGTTTGATAGTATTAATCTTGCAGTTGTCCATTTTATTGAAATATTTTATGAAATCTCGAGAAAAAGTATTGCATTCTTTTTATGGAAAGTCCGTATAAAATTTCTCCAATGAAACTGGTCTTTTTTGAAATTTTTTTAGCTATGAATTTCAAATATTTTTTTATTTGGGACTGAGCCACAGCTCTCCAAACTGGAGATGCATAACTGAGGAGCAAATATTCAAACCGTGTTTTCTCCAAAAAAAGAAAAAATGAGTTAGTGATTTTTCTTTGAACTCAACATTAAATAATACAAATGTATACTATTATTTTCAGCTGAAACAAGTTTTATCCCATTATAAACCTACTTAGAAAATTGAGGTTTCAATCAAAAAGTGTTTCCTGCAGAGCCTGTTTCCTGTTTCCTGAAAAATTGTATCCGAAGGAGAAAGCATGGTTTGAATATTTGCTCTTCAACTTATCAGTGATCACCATAAGGATTTGTAGGGAAGGAATTTGTTGCCTAACGAGAGTTTGGAATTTCGATTTAGAAGGGCTTACGCGGCTATGAATTTCTTTCTTATATTATCTTCGTGATTTTTATAGGTTAATTTTTAGTCTATTATCACACGAAGATATTTTGTCTCACTGTTTCGTCTAAGAAGTTTAGGGCGAGGGAAAACATTTCTTGTTCTGTTGAAATATACTGCTTGCAATTTTCTATATTGATCTTTATATAACATCATATGAGTCATTTTTTCAGTTTCGTCAGGCACGCAGATTGGTTCAGAACTGCAACCTTCATATTTCAGATAACTTACTTTTGCTGGTTGTATAAAAACGTGTCTGGATAAAAAGAATAAACAGCACAAGGGTGAAAAATAATTAGGGAATATTAAAGGTTTAGTTGCAACTGCTAAATAACAGAGAATATTCGACGATAACTGTATAAACTAGAAGAATACATGGAAGTTAGATATGAAATGTAACAATTTATGCTATTAGAATTATGTGACGATGCATCCGGAAAACACAATTTAACCCTCTGAGTGGTTCGGTCTTCTTTCTAAAGCGATTCGAAAAGCGAGCGGCTGCAGAACCTTTATCTGTTTTAAAAGTGTCTTCCTCCCAACAGAAGATTTTCCCAAAAGCGCAGCAGATCAAGTCTCTTCCCCCCTCTGAACTGAGGACAATCAGCAACCCCTCGGAGGGGCGGGCTAACCGCAAGAATCCGTTCTATTCAGCTTGGAACCTATTCAAACTAGGTTTTACGGCTTTTGGAAATTTCACCTGTCGTGTGACAAAATTACACTTCATGTCTTCGAGATGCCTCGTTCTGCCCGTGTCCATAACACCAGATGACAAAAATAAACACCGTTAAACTAGACAAATGCCAGACCGTTGGGCCAAAAAAATGAAGGCTATATTACTTATTTTTCATGTTGTGAGTTTCTAACAATATGAACATCATCGAAGTTGCTTGAAAATTGATATTCTTTAGATGTCTGTGACTTCAATTTATTTGATGTTTATTAATAGTTGTATTTTAGATATTGGCTGTACTTCATATCATTAGTTGTCTTTTTTATATTCTTGATTTCAATTTATTTTCATATATCACATCAGCATATTAGTCTACGAATGTAAAAATTATTTTCTTAATTTTAAGGATCAACAACAATGCCATTTATATATATTTTACTAATCTCTGATGGCACTATAAAACTTTTCATAGTGTTTCTTGATTTAGTGTTCGATAAAAGGTAAAAAATTTAGAGCCGATCACAAATATAAACGGAGCTTAACTGGCTAAATCCGTTTTGTATGCACATAAACATTTATTATATAGATAGTCACATAATAATCTATATTCCAAAATAGCCAACGATAATCAATATATATGAAGGATTATAAATAACCTTCTTAACCCCTGAATAATGTTTTAAATAAAACAATATACTACAAGCCTTTTGTACTGAAACTTGTTATATATGCTTTTTAAGAGGGCGAGTTAATAATCCTCAAACTAAAGATTACATTTAGAAAACCAATGCACTAAATGTTGGAAGAAATAGCTTATTCATATACCTTTATTTAGTACGCAAGAGATTATCTTCTATTATAATAAACGGAAATTTAATTCACCTGAAATTTGAAACTTTGATACTATAGTCCAAGTACTAGAGCATGCAGTCGCGAATTTTTCAAAATTAGATCTAATTCTTTATTTATAATTTTTTTATCGAAAAGTAATGGCATATTGAGTTTCAGGGGCATTAGAGGTTTTTTTTTTACCCGATTGAAACGAAAATTAGACAATTAGTGTTAAAAGACCACATACCAAATTTCATTTATCTAAGTCGTTGCGTTTGGGAATTATAGTGTTCACAAGCATGCGATTACAGAAACCTACAGACAGTCAACGTTTCGAGGGATTTCGTCCAAAATTTAATACGGACCTACATTCCTAATTTTTGAAACTGTGTACCAAATTTTATCTATCTAGCTATTTAAGTTTTTGAGTTATCGTGTTCATATGAACCCTAACAGACAAATTTCCCGTTATGGACTTTATCCAAAAATTGATTGAAATATACTAATTTTGTATAAAGTCCATACACCAGATTTCGTCTTTCTAGCTTTAACCGTTTTTGAGTTACCATGTTCACAAATAAAATTCCGAAATTGTGTTTTTCGGACTCAGGGAGGTCTAAAACGTGGAGATTAATCAAATTCTCGTGTTGAACTTTACGACCGACGATTATAATACTTTCTCTTTGTATTATACTTCGTTTACTAGAAAGTAAAAACGATCAAACTTTTTTTTTCTATCAATTTTACGAAAATGCGCTAGCTACGAAATAAAAAAAAATATTTAATTTTTTTTTCTACAGACAATTTTTTGCAAACTTGGCAAAATCAAAGAATAAGGAGAAAAATCTAACACCTATTCCAAATTATTCAGGTGCCTTTTCACAATTTATAGATGTCTTGGACGTTGTCGGTGTGGTATTCAAAAATATTTTTGGGCCTTTTCGTACCAAATATAAAGGAAATTTATCTAACATAAAACTGACATAAAACTCTTTTTTTAAAAAAATAAAATTATAGATCTAATTCAAATATATCATACAACTTGGAAAATAAATAACAGTCTCATTATTATCCATTACAGTTCAGAATGAAAATAAAAACGTATATATAAATCAGAATTTTATTTAAAAAATTATACTTTACAAATTACAGCACACACACAAGAGATATTGCTATAAAACACATGATCTGGCATGTGACAGTAATATTTTGAAATAATCCAAAGCCAGAGACTGCTATTATTACTGGACGAACAGTCTTCAAAGTTGTTATTAGTTGATCTGGATGTATCAAAGGTTTCTAACATATATTAGTGGATTTCTTCTCTCAGAGCATTAATGAAAATTTAACTTGCAGTTGGCATGGCATTTACCGAAAGCAATTCAATTTAGCTATATAGATTTAATCATTTATAAAAGAAAGCTTAATAACACATCAGGAAAAAAATTGTGCTTCAAGGAACTAATGCCCAAATACAGTATTCGTATAATATTTTCTGAGAAATATTTTGTCTTCTTTTATTTTAAGCAAGAAATAAACATTTTCAGTGATTATTGAAATAAACGTAAGAGAGTTAGGCTGCAGATATTATCAGTCTCATAATAAGATTATTAAAAGTTTGATAAGATCACACACCCAAACATTAAATTTAGACGAGAACGTTTTCATCTAAACTATATTTTCCCCTGCCTTTAACAAAAAGAAAATATTTTACAATGTAAAAAATAAAATTTTCTTCCACTTTCTTTAACTTTTATTTCCATGTACGATATTTTTTCAGTTCAGAGAGACCTAAAAATAAATTTCCGACTAATAATTATTTAATGAAATAATAATTATTTTTCGGAATGAATTTTTTCATTGTAATTTTTATGAATTTAAAAGATATTTTTCTAAATAGTGTAATAATGAAGTTAAAATCTGTTCTAGTCTAAGAAAATTACACTTAAACCTGAAAATTAATTTTTTAATAAAAATCAAATCTATATAAAGAAATAATCATTGTAAAACTGGAATTTTCGATTTGATCTGAAAGATAAAACAATAAAAATAATGAATCATTTTCATATACCTTAAAATTTCTCTATTTTTTGACAAAAATTTAATTTTACTCTATTTTTATAAAGGAAAAATGAGTAGATGGAGATTATTAATATGAAAGAAGTTTACATTCATATCATAAAACTAGTTGAACGTGGGTAAAATGTGTTGATTCAAGAACACTGTTCAACTATATATAAATAGCAGACCTAGGCTTTCAATTTTTTTATGCTTGAATGCGGTATTGGAACAAAATCTATTTTACTTAAACCACAATATCTATTTTACGTAACCATTCGATATGGATCTTTAAAGCATTGAGGCATTGAAAAAAAATCTTATATCACATAAATTGTATTAAAAATTAGCACTTGAAACATAATACAGCATCAAACCAGGCTGACATTAAACCGAACTAATCCGAAATTGCGATTCCAAATTCCGACACACACAATGCAAAAAAAAAAAAAAAATCCGACACTGCAATTCTTCCGAAAACATAATCTCAATGCAAACAGCATTAAAATTCCCTACACCACAGGGGAGAGTGGGGTTTCGGATCCTGTGCCATCTCCAATTTGCAGTAAGTACATCCTTATCAGTCTTCATTGTGCTGACCTGTGCTCTCCCCGGATAATCAATCAAGATGTCAAACCAAGAAAGGGGGGTAAGAAATTCGGAAAAGTACGTGTGTTACACTTTAGAGACAGTTCACAATGAACGTAAAATTCAGTGCAAACCGATTTCGGGGTGTTTTCGACCACACGTTGAAATGCGTGTTTAACGCTTTTGCGGTTGTCCAAGGTCAACGTAGAAATACGTGTGAAACACTCAGAGGGTTAAGACAAGTCCATTCCTTCTGTTACACAAATAGCATTGTATAATATAAAGGAGGTAAAATATAAAGTATAATATTGTTTAATATAAAGGAGAAGTTTAAAAGGAGGTATTGTCCTACAATGAGTATTTGCAGTGCTCAATTTTAAATTTGTTCTAATTGTATATTATATTCAGAGAGCAATTCAGTTAGTTAAATAAATTTTAATGTAATATTTTTACATAAAATAGTAATAAATATTGAAATAAAAGCAATTGATGTTTTTTAACAAGTACCACAAAACACATGTTCAGCACAAAGTATAGAGCCGCATCGTATAAAACTTGGGAAAAACACCATAGATCTGTGAATTGATTTTGTTTCTGCTATACTTAAGGCTTCTTTTCCAGCTAATTTCATACCTGGTCAATGTTGGCACAAGCAGTAAATGACCTCTAAAATCATGCAATTTTGTGTTTTTCGCAATTTCAAGGACAAATATTTCTGTACTCCAAAAGTCAACCACACGTGTCTTGCTCTTTTTCAGTATTTCTCATTAGTATGTATTCTCTGAAATATATACCTTTGTGGTTCACTGTTGGCAAAAGAAGATTTTGACGGTCAAAGTTTCAGATTAAAGCCTCTTTCGTCGAATTTTGAATGACCTTTGGCTTTGGTGCCAAAAGTCAACCATAAATCTTTATGTCCTAACAGTCAGTGTGGAAGCAGAAGAACACAAAATAATTGCCAATGCCGTGGTTCACTCTTGGCACAAAAAGTATTGCCTTATGTAAAATGGTATGTTTTTCTTAAAATAACACTGGGCAACAATGAAATTGCTTCTTACATGAAAGTACACAATCTTGAATGAATTTAACGTGCTGAACAGGAATATCACATTGAAAAAAGCTAATTGGCTCTGGTTGCTGAGATATATACCTTTTTTTGTGCTATAAAGGTGTTCTAATATATGTATTATATTATATTATATTATATTATATTATATTATATTATATTATATTATATTATATTATATTATATTATATTATATTATAT